>CAOJBK013261366.1:0-13703 GCA_948294925.1 Codiaeum variegatum
CAAAAAAACATAACAGTAATATTTAAATGACATGTAATAAAACCTCAAATAGAAATAGGCTAGAAATAATAAAGGTCTAAATAGAAAATAAAGTCCCAAAAAAAATATAAAATAAATACTTCAAACTTTAAAGCCTCCAAATATTTTTAAACGATAAAATTTGGGCCTCGAACTAGGCCGTTAAAGGTTAACCATGTAACTCGTATAAATCTCTGAACAAGTTTCAATTTGATATATTATAGTCTCGTAATTCATCCGAAACTAAAAGTTATGCTATCTAAGGCATGCTCTTCAATCTTCTGGCCAATATATCATTCACTCTTAGTACTATTCTATTTTCACATACAAAATTACTAATTTAAACATCAAAGACTACAAACACTTATGATTTTATTAATTAAAAATATCTTTTCAATTCAACAAGTGTGAATGTATTGACTCGAAACTCTTCCACTTAATCAGAGATTTTGAGTTCGAGCGGATATGCAATTATTTTTAAACTCTTAAGAAAGTGTCTTTTAATGTTCTACATGACATAATCTTGTTTGCACCAACATTTTGCACCAAGCCCATTTTAGTATCATTACGAACCACGGCTTTGGTATGAGCCTCTAACAAGATGTTAAGCGCACCCAACAGAGTATTAATAACTGCCTTTCCAACTAAAATGATCAAAATTACCTTTCAAATAGATCTATAAATAGGTGCAGATTCCAAAGAATGACATCTGACATCAAAATTCCCGTCATGTGATAGCAACACACCACCAATTCCAGCTGGTCCAGGCTAGCCTCTAGGAGCTGCATCAACATTCCATTTAAAAGAGCCAACAGTTGGTGGCACCCAAAAGGTAATTAATCTGGGAGCCTTTTATGTTCCCAACTTTTCATACATTCAGCTAAAACAAGTACTTAGGTTGGGGAGAGCGGAAATGACGAATCAATTGCACCGATCTAATGAAAAGCCCGTATGACAATTAAGTCTGCTAACCCACCAATATTAAGAGTACTATTGTTGAAGATACAATTGTTTCTTTCCAACCAAATGGACTAAATGGAAGCTAGAAAAATTATCCTCCAGCATTTCAATTGAAAAAAGGTGTTAAAGGAGAACATAGGCCATTGTTCACACAATTGTTGAACCGACTCGGGAGAGCACCAAGAATAATTCCCCCATCTGAAAATTCTACACCAAATCTTCCAAGTGAAGTGACAATTTATGAACAACTGATTTATCATTTCTGGGGTACAGTTAAAAAAAGGACATAAATTCAGTGATTGATTAATAATGCCTTTAAGTGCCAAGTTATCCCTTGTATTAATCGTGTTATGGAAAACAAGCCACAAAAAATGCTCAACTTTAGGAGGGGATAGGTTTTTCCACTTGTGGCCAGTGTGGAATGGCAATGTCTTGGGCATTGATCTCTAAGCGGTGACAAAAGGATTTCACTGTATGTGATTCCTGTGGAGTCAAAGTCTATAATATGCGGTCTTTTTCCTAAAGCTTTGGTGAGAACTCTGTAATTTCAGTTAAGAGAGTTGTATCCAACTGTGATTCCCACACAAATAAGGATCTTCTCAATGTCAACTGCCATTCCTATATGCCATTGGAAAAGGTGCCCATTTTAAAGATAACCCCATTAGATTGGTTTCTCATAAAAAAATCTTGGATACTTGTCACATAAGAAGAAATCTTCGATCCATGGTTGCTTCCAAAATAAGATAGATTTACCATTGCCAACCTAAAATCTCAAACCTTGTTTAATCACCTGAAGAGATTTTGAATCACCCATTATTGATTTGATTATGCCATTCCAAATGAAATATCCATTGACGTAAGAAGGTGTTAAAGGAAAATTGACGTCTCCATACTTGCTATTCATAATCGATTTCCATTGAGCAGCACTACTATCATGCAATCGCCATACCTACTTGAACAATAGTTCTCTATTTTTATCAGGAAGATTACCAACTCCAAGTTCTCCAAGAGCCTTAGCTCTTTGTATTATAGACCAACTTATCAAGTGCAATTTTCTTCTTTTGTTGCATCCACTTCAAAAGAAATTTCTTTGAATTTTGGAAATTTCTTTTGCAGCGCCGATGGGCATCTTAAATAGAGAAAGGTAGAAAATAGGGAGGTTATTTAAAATAGATTTGATAAGCATTAACCTTCCCGCCAAGGATAAATGATTAGCTTTCGAGGTTGAAAGCTTTCCTTTAAGATTAAAAATGATGGGAGCCTAAGTGACCTTGCTTCTAAGATATGCACCGAGAGGAAACCCAAGGTATTTGATAGGTAGTGAAGTGGTATTGCATCTGAGAGTATTTGCTTCCCTGCTAATCCAAGTCTCATTAGTGTTTAGTCCCATGATTGAGCTTTTTTTTATAATTCACCCTTAATCACCTCAAAGCATCTCAAAATCCATTTTAGCTTGAGAAGATAATTTAGGTTTACTAGGCAAAATATAACAATGTCATCAGTAAATTGGAGAGGGAAGGGACATTCCTCCCTCAACCACCTCTAATCCTTCAAGAAGCCCACAACTTATAGCCTTTTTTTAAGATTTGGCTCAAACCTTCAGATGGAAAGGTGAATAGAAAAGGCAAAAGTGGATCGCTTTGCCTAATTCCTTTTTGCATATAAAACAATTTCGTAGAGGAACCATTAACAAGAATACCCACTGAAGTTTGTCATAGACATTTTTCCATCCATCCTAACCATTTTTCTCCAAATCCCATAACCCTCATAATCTGAAAAAAGATAATTTCAAGACACATTGTCAAAAGCTTTTTTAATTTCTAGTTTTAGAATTATACCATGGCCTTTGATTTCTTGCAAGAGTCAATGAATTCATTTGCAGTTAGTACATAATCTAGAATAGATCGCCCTTAGAAAAATGCATATTTACTTTCACTAATGAGTTCCCCAATCATAGGTTTGAGCCTCAAGGAAAAAGATTTGGCCACTATCTTGTTCAGGCTACCAATAAGACTAATGGGATGAAAATCCTTAAGGTGTACAGCTCCATCAATCTTAGGGATCGGGGTCATGAATGTAGCACAAACACTTTTTGGTAGGAAATGCGAGGAATGGAAAGCATGGAAAAATCTCATAACATCCCAACTAATAAAGTTCCAAGCACCTTTGAAGAAGAAAAAGTTGAACCCATCCGGACCTAGAGCCTTTGAGCCATCACAACTCTAAATATTTTTTTTTTATTTCTTCTAATGTAAAAGCCTTTCCAAAGAAGCAATTGTTGAATAACACAATTTTTTTTTAAAACATGATGCCCTTCAACATAAGCCTATTGAAATTCGCTTCCAAGAAAAGAGACCTGAAAAAAGAAATGATGTTAGATTTAATAAGATAAGGTTCTGTTATGGAGGTACCATCCACCATGATTTTAGTAATTGGTTCTTTTTTCTCCGAAGGGTAGCATATAAATGGAAGAAACTAGTATTCCAATCTTCGCACTTTAACCACTGAACTTGAGACAGTTGTCTGCAATGAACCTCCTCCTTTTTATATTTTCTCGAAATATATGAGATTAGTTGTCTTCTTCTCTCGAACAAAACCGTGTCAGAGGGACTGGATTCAATATCCCTATCATCACTCTCAATTTCTTCTTCAATGCATCAAATTTTGGTTTAAAGATTGCCAAAGTCAGAAGCATTACACCTTCTCAACATTGATTTAAGACAAACCAATTTCTTGATTACAACACCATTATGAGATCAAAGATAAGCTAGAGAAGACCACCAATTATTAACAATTTCAAAGAAACCTGGATGTGATAACCAATCATTCATAAAATGAAAAGGCTTAAAATACTAGTTGACACTACACAACTCTACAAGGAGAAGGGAGTGATCTGATAACCCCTTCTTCAAGCCTTTAAGAGTGATATCTGGAAATTTAACAAACCAATTCTATTCAACAAAACATCTATATATTTTACTAGAGCATTGGTAGTTATCCTAAGTAAATTTTCTTCCCTGAAGAGGCAACTCTATGGGATTACAATCATCAATAAAATTACAGCTCTCACTATAGAGAATGTACATGTACTCTTTTTAATAGAGTTTAGAACCTCATTGAAGTCCCCAACGACTAGCCACAGTGCAAAGAAGGCAGGTCGTAAATAGGTTAAAGCGTTCCATAAGGCAATTCTATCTGATTCCAAAGAAGGGCCATAAACCACAACAATGGTGCACTCAAAGGAGATGATTTCCACCTTCCATGAACTGTAATCCAAGAAGAACCACACTCAAATTCCCTTTTGTTCCAAGACACAAGCAAAACTCCTACTGAATTGACTGTATCAATACTTACCCAATCCACATCTAGGTTTCCCCATAATTTTCTTAACATAGAGAACGAGACACCTTCTAGCTTTGACTCAATAATAGTAATAAAATCCAAATTGGGAGACTGAATCCAATTTTTTATCAATGCTTTTTGGGATTAGCACCTAACCTCCTAATATTCCAACAATGAATCTTTATTGGGCAGGATTAGAAGCAGAGAGGGGTTGTTCTTTGGCAACAACATCAGATATTTTAGGAAATACCTCTTATTTTTGTACTTTATCAAATAATCTCAATTGTAAGCTAATCTTCCTTGTTTCTTCCATTTCAACATGGATATCATCATTTTCATCATGAGCTAGGGATGGTGAAATGTAGAGGGGATGCTAGATGGAGTAAGGGAGGGTATGATATTTCTATTCATGTTTATAATGCTACAATTACAAATATAATTATCACTGGAGTGAATTGTGGGTATAGGCTTTTTGGGTCACCTTTTGGGTGATTTTCTAAGTATAGTGGAACAAAGATTGGTACGAGGTAGAGACTTCTTTAATTTTTTTTTCTTTTTTCTAGTCTTTTCAGGTTGGAAGATAATAGTAGTACTTAGGTCATTGGGTTCAAAGAAAGGAATTATTGTGTTTAACATAGCTGTAGATGTGATGGGAAATGATTTATTGGGTGAGATAGAAATAGATGGATAAGGGAAACATGGATTAGAGAAATCAAAACTTGTTTATCATTGTAAAAGGGAACAAAGGTAAGTGGATTTGAAGTTTTAGTGTTACTTGGCATAATTGGTGAACAAATTGGGTAAAGGAATGGGTCTTTATCTAAAGAGGGGCTAAAAAAATGATTGGATTCAAGTGCAAGGTTAGAGGACCCAACATGGGAAATTAATGGGTTAATAATTGAAACCATAATCAACAGAAATATAAACTATATTTAAATAGTACACGATAAGCATTCAGTTAAGAGAGAATATCTCTTATCCTTATATCATGCCCCCTAAAGTTGTATTGTGTGAGAAGCAACAATCAACTTTCCACATAATTAAAGGAATCAAACATTAGATAAGGAATTAGTTAAATATTAGCTATTTGATATTTGCTAGAAATATAAACAACCTACAGTTCTTTCTTGGCGACCTTATCACAAAAAAAATGGAACTCAACCTCAAGATGCTTAGTGCGTGAGTGAAAAATTAGATTAGCAATCATGAATGTTGCTCCAAGGATATCATACTAAAGCTCTAAAGTTATAACCACATGATTTTAGAAGTAGCAGCCCCTGCAGCCTTGTATAACCACATGATTTCAGAAGTAGCAGCCCCTACAGCCTTGTACTCAACTTCAGTCTAGGATTTTGAAATTGTCCGCTTCTTATTGGAACTCCATGAGATAATATTAGAACCAAAGTAAATGGCATTACCTGTTGTTTACTTATGATCATCAATGGAGCTTGCCAAAACTACATCAGCATAGCCAAATAGTTACGTGTTGGTCGACTTAGTGAACCATAATCCATGTGTGTTCATTCCTTTTAGATAGCGTAAAATTCTTTTAACCTTTCAATATTTAGCAGCAAGGGCACATAAAAATTGAGAGTCTTTTTGAACAACAAACTCTATATCTGGGCAAGTCAAAGCCACATATTGGGGTCTTACAACAATACTCTGATATAACACAAGATCAAACATCAGTTTATTATCCAAAAGTTATGATTTTATAGAGGAGCAGGCTAGAGTTTTAAGAACATTGCAACCATCCATCATTGATTTACCCTATAAATTTTTATATATTTGGTTTGAGTGAGCAACAATCCATCGTTGGACTAAGAAGCCTCCACACCAAGAAAATAATGCAACCCACCTATATCTTTAAGTAAAAACCTAGTGTTCATGGACTGAATTATGCTATCAACGGTCGAAACATCACTCCCTGTTATCAATATGTCATCAACATAGATTAAAAAAAAACATAACATTATTGAGTTTATAATGAAAAAGAAAGGTGTCAATCTTGGATGCCAGAAAACTAAGAGATAGTGAAGCTTCAACCAAACATTTGTACCATTGGCATGGGGCTTGTTTCAGTCCATATAAGGATCATTGCAATAGATAAATATGAGAAGGCCTATCTTTATCAATAAAACTTGGTGGCTACTCCATGTATACTATATCTTCCAATTTGCCATTGAGAAAGGCATTACATTTGTCTAGATGTTTAACCAACCATGTATTTGAAATAGCAATAGAGAGAATTAAGTGAACAGTAGCTAGTTTTATGACAAGAGAAAAAGTGTCCATATAATCAGTTCCTGGTCATTGATTGTAACCTTTATCCATAAGTCTTTCCTTGTATTTATACCATCCGATTTTTGCTTTACACGAAACACCCATTTACAGCCTATTATATTCATTGATGATTGGCATGGTACAAGAGTCCACGTATCATTGGCATGGTATAAAAGAATTAAGTTCACTTGTCATAGTTTGATGCCTTTTAGCTTGATGTAGTACTTGTTGATATGTAGTGGGAGTAATCAACACATCAGATAAATCAAACACTTACTTCAATTTGGTTGTTACTATTTGAGTTTGAGTGACCATCTTATGTGTTTTAGCCATGACTGAAGTATCGATGGAAGTGGCTATGCATGAGGTTCAGTTGAAACCATAATATCACTGTTGGTTGGAAAAGATAACTAATCTTATAAGGATGTACCAATGGGTACATATGACATAGGCAAGGAAAGGACTGATGAGGTATCCGAATCCTTAATGTTTGAAGAAGTATTGGGTTATACATATACAATTTTAGAGGCTAAACTTATGCATGTTAGAGGCTAAGTTAAAGCTAAAATTGAAGAACTAGACAAAAGAGTAGGCGAAACACCGAGAATTCCTTTTCCATTATGACATGTTGGAATTGATTTGAAAGTGTTAAGAAATTTTAGAATCTGAATGGTACTTGGAAAACATTATTTATCATTCTGATTGCCAGTAATTGCACCTTAAGCAAATGGATAAATCTGATCATCAAAGATAACTTGGCGTGAGATAAATTTTGCCAAAATTTAGATCCAAACATTTATATCCTTTGTGAAGTTTACTATAGCCAATAAATACACATTCAATAGATTTAGGTGCAAGTTTGTTAGTTGAATATGGTTTTAACCATAGATAGGAATGATAGCTAAAGACATGTAATAGTCTATAATCAGATTATAAACCAAATAAAACATCCTATAGAGTTTTATCATTCACCTTGGATGAAGGAAGTCTATTAATCACGTAAATAATTGTTTTAAAGAGTATGAGTCTAGTATTTTATTGGCACAGACTGTGTTTTCTCTCAGCACACCCATTCTGTTCAAAAGTGTAAGGGTAAGACACACATTGATTGATTCCATGGTTAGACAACTAAGTTGTTAAAGATTGAAATTCCCCTCCCCAATCAACCTAAAATGTTGTAATAGTATGACAAAAATAGTTTTCAACCAAAGAATGAAATTTAATAAAAAAATAGATAGAACATATGATTTATAGTGAAGAAAATATATCCAAAAGTATTTACTATAATGATCGTAAAATAACGAATAATAAGAAGCACCATCAACAGATGTGATAGGTGTAGGACTCCAAAGGTTAGAACAAATGAGTTCAAGCACTTTATTAGCAACAAAAGTAGAATCAGTAAAGGGTAGCTTATGAGCTTTACTAATACTACAAGCATGACACAATGAAAAATCATTAGAAAAAGGAATGGAGTGACTAGATAAAGCCTTCTTCACGGTGCATATGTTAGCATGACCCAACCGAGCATGCCAAGTAGACAAGGAAGCCATGAAAACTATTAAACATTTATTCTTAAGATCTATCTCCATTTTACATGAGTCGCTTTTATTTTGACCTTTGTATAATGTATGTTTCGTGCATAGGTCCTTGACAAAAGAAGAAAGAAGGGAAAAATTCAATAGAGACAAGGTTGGACTTTGTAAAAAAAACTGACATACAAAATATTTTGATAAGTATCAAGCACACATAAGATATCAAACAAATCAAAAGAGTTATCACTTAAGGAAATTGTAGAGTAAATAGTGTGAGAGATAGGAATTGTTATACCATTTCCTATTGAAAAATCATTAGTGCTAAGATATTCAGACTTAATGTCTAGATGTTTCTACTTAAGCAATAAGATGACAATTTTCATCGAAACCAATAGTCCATGCTTGCCTAGTACCATTCCCAATCGTAGCCATGTAGGATTACGAACAACCAGATGAGCATGCTCTAGGTGATTGACATTCGTGAGAGATATGTATATAGCCATGAAAAGTATGTCACTGAATTTCATTATAATTTCATGTTCAAGACCGCATAAGAGAGCTAAAATTGTTTCTTCCCCTGCCACAAAAAGATAAAGCCCCATGAGTGGTATAGCCTCCACAAGTAATGTTAGAAGCAAGATTATAATGAATTGTTGGTAGAACAATTTATGCAAAAATAGCATCCTCTTTTAAGTGAATTTCTTCACACAAAAGCAACCCATAGAACTCATCTTATGTTAGTGTTTTGAGTTTAGACTCAAAAGCACACACAAATTGGTGATAATTAGAACTAAGACATTAAATAATTATAGTAACTAAATAATCATAAGAAACTGGTTTGTCTAACAAAGCCAACCGATCTCAAATACCTTACACCTACTTCATATAGGAATCAATAAACTCAATAGCTCCACGATTGAGTTTGAGTAATTATCCCTTCAAAATACATATATGTATTTAATAACTAGAAGAATAAACATTTGCATGGCATTGTCATGCTTCATAAGTTGTATGTTCCCCAATAATCCGGAGCAACAAAATTTCTAAAACTGAGCTTACTATCCAGCTCATAATCTAATTAGCCCGAAACCACACATCATAAGCTAGATTAAGGAATTATCAGCAAGAAAGTTAACAGGTGAAGGAGAGGAACCATCAATATTATGATTGAGATTGTATCCTTGTAACAAAGATATAAGTTGTGTTTTCCATAAGAGATAATGAGAAGACGTTAATTTAATGGAAAGCTTGGGCGACATTTGGAGATGAGAGAATAGAAAAAAAAAATAGATTCATTACTTGCAAATGTAGTAGACATATTTTCGGATCAAGAGAGAATAATTTTGTATTGCTTATATAGCCTTCTCAGGAACTGATACCATGTAAAGGTTCACAAGGAAATAATATGTTAGAAAAGTGAATCATTTCATCATGGGAGTATTTTATATATACACAAAGATACAACAACATATATTCACTTTAGATTTAAATGACTGCTTTATTTGGCTCTATGAAAATTTGTAAGAATTCTTTTTCTTAATAAAAATACATATAGCCAAAATAAGGTTTTTTTTTTATTATTATTTAAAAGAATGATATAAGAGTGGAATAATGTTTAAATCTTTTTCTTTTTACATTCCACTTTCACAAGATTTGAATTTAAAATATGTAATTAACATTAATTATTTACTACCAAGTCACGTTGCTTGAAGGTAGCCAAAACAAGTGCCTCTTTTTTACATAAAATGAATACAAGATTTATCAAATATATATATATATATATATGGGTCAGAATAAAAAGATAAAAAGGGATATGGACTTGAAAGAATAATCAAAGGTCCAAAGAAATTTGAGCCTAGGCCCAAAGACTTTCGAGTTGAGGGCTTCGTTGCACCGCTTCGACCTGGGACACGTCAAAGCCACCTATTTGAGTGGAGCCCACACAAATCATATAGAATATTCTATTGGACATGTGTCAGCTACTCAATACAGACAAATGTCATTCTCCCACTTGGGGACCACTCACTGACTTATGCATATCCCTCCACTTGACATCCTCACAATGGTATAAGTGTCCCAAATGAATATTACAAAAACTATAAATACTCCATGATGGCACATATTTTAAGGTAATAGATCCTAACCCTAAACACTCCAAGAATCTAAGTCCAATATCCTTTTAGGCTCTTCGGGCCCAAGGCACAAATACCCATTCAGTGACTTGAGCATCGGAGGGTCTTTGCCAGGCTCAAGGTCTGTCCCTCTTAACTCACATTTGTTCCATTGTTTAGGTATCTAATCTCAAAATTTCCATTCGGTCCAATCCACATTGGGAGATCAGAAGTTGTTAGGTTTTAATCCTATCAAATTGGTACCGTCTGTGGGAATTTGATTAAGAAGTTTTTCCTAGTCTCGATAGCCAGTCTCTTCTTTCTCTGAGGATAGTCACACCGACTTTCCTTTCTTGATTGAATAGCTTGCACCTTTAGAAACATTAACTATAGATGACCTTAAACACACTAGAAATGATAATACTGATGCTTCACCAAGCCATCCCATTGGAAACAATACCTGTGAGACCCCAACCATAAACACCGCTTCTAATTTAGCAGACCCTTAGAAGCCCTAGCCGACCTCCTAAGAAACTCTCAAGAAAATGCAGCTTTAGCCACACCTCCACCCCAAGCCTCGACCAGTGCGTCTCCAAGTTTATCACCAAAAGTACATAATGTTATTTTGGTTGCACTTATTCCTTTCCTATAACTCTTGCAGAACCAAAGCGTTCCAGGGCAACCAACGAATGAAAATATGCTTACAAACCTGACCAAGACAGCTAAGGTGTGGTTATTCCAAACACCTAAAGGAGAGAAGGATGATAGGCTGTAAATATCGAATAGTAGGTTGAGGTCAGAAATAGAAGCTGTGGGAGAAAACCATGTGGACCCGGTGGGCAGAGCGCCGAGGAGCGATGAGGGTAGATGAAGAGGTGATGGGGGGCAAAGAGACGATGGGCATGATGATGAAGTCGAAGTAAGCTCAGCAGACTCCATAGAGTCCAGGCCAGAAAGGGAAGGAGATCAGAGGGGAAGAAGTCACTCTATAAGGGAACACAGTAGGTGAAGGACTCATCATGGGTCTCAGTCTTGAAGAAGAGAGCGTAAGGCTACTATTTATAACCCAAGGGATGTAAGGGAGATGTTGAAGTAATGCATGGAAGCATTCGGGGGAAAAAGGAAGTATTGAGATACATACTTATCATTGGAGTTGAAGTCTCCATTTATCATAATGGACAGCAGATTATCAAATGCTGAACAAATTTAAAATCCTGAACATCACCAAATACATAGGTTCCACAAATCCAAGGACCCATATCCTTACTTACAAACATGAAATTGAATTGCAGACAAGGGATGATGGACCATTGTGCAAGGCCTTTAGGGGATCATTAGATTAAGTGGCAACCAAATGGTATGATAGTTTGCAGGAGGGGAGCATAGAGAATTTTCAGCAGTTGATGGAGAGGTTTATGAAGAAGTTTGCAGCCAACATCCCTGTAAAAATGCAGACGTAGTCTCTAAAGCTTATGAAGCAAGGCTAGGATAAATTGCTAAGAGACTTTTTGACCCGATTTAATGCGGAAGCGCTAAAAGTAACCCGCTTAGACCAAGCCAGGGCGATAGAGGATTTGCAAAAGTGTACCACCCATATAGATTTTTCAAGAAATTATCTAGAGAAATGCTGAAGAGGCTTGAAGAGGCTATAACTATAGCATAGAAGTACATTCGGTAAGATGATGCTTCTCGAGTGAGTCAATTCGCTCGAAAAAGAAAGGGGCAAGACAAAGATACCCCTTTAAAGAAGAGCAAAAAGAAGGAAGTAGGGGGAGCAAGTGGCTCTAAGAGTGTGGCTTCGCATATGAATTAGAAGTAAAGGAGCCTACTAAGAGAACTTTTAATGTAACCAAATTGACTCCACTAAATGCTAGACTAGAGGTCATCTTTGCAGCCTTTCAAAATCAAGCCATATGGCAGAGGTCAAAGTTGATCAGGAAGGATCTAGACAAAAGTGATAAAATGAAGTTTTGCAAATTCCATAAAACCCACAGTCAAACCACTGATTCATGTAGATACCTAATGGAAGAAATAGAGTGGTTGATCAAACAGGGTTACTTGAAGAGGTTTGTGAGAGATGACAGAAACCCAGAACCACCAGTGGTTAATGAAGGGATCGTAGGGGATATTACCTATCTTACAAAGGGCCCATATAAGGAAATGAAGAATAATAAGGGTAAAGACATAGTCTAAAGTCTGGAGACGCCGAAGTTTGTCTTTTACAACTACCAGAAATAGTGGGCCGAAGAAGATGGGATAGTGCCAAGATGAGCTGATCTGATTATTATCAAAACCATTATTTCTAATTACATGTTGAGAGAATCCTAGTGGATAATGGAAGCTCAACTAATCTATTATCCTTCGAGGCTTATCAAAAGATGACGATAAAGGGCTATGAGCTGAAAGAGTTAAAGAACTTGGTCAGAGCTCAGGATAAGATAGAAATCCCTACCACAAGATATATCAAACTGCCTTTCACTATAGGGGTAGCTGCAAAGAGTGTGACAGTGATGAACTCTTCTTAAAGGTGAAAATCTCGATGGCTTATAACATCCTGATAGGGAGACCGTTGCTTAATGATTTAGGCGCAGACACCAATGTGCAAAGAGGAAGGGTGAAGGTACCTTTTCCTGATGGGACAGATTTTTGCATGTACATCACCTCAAGGCAAGAGCCTGAGGTAGACTTCACCCAAAAAAGGAAAAACATGATCCACATACAGACCAAAGAAGTATATATTGTCTAAGAGGAAATAGGGGCAAAAGAAGATAGAAGAGCCCAGTCATCGGGAGAGTTAGAGTCATTTCCAATTGATGAGGAGAAATAAGAGAGATATTTGAAAGTGAATCGAGAGTTAGAGGGAAAGGCTGAGGCAAAGCAATTCTTGATGAGCCATAAACAAACCTTTGCATGGGATTCCTCGAAGATGAAAGGGATCAACCCAAAAGTGATGACTCACAAACTCAATATGGACCCAACCTTTAAGCCAATTAAGTAAAAGAAGAGGTGCTTCAGCATAGAGAGGCAGGTTGTCATTGATGAAGAGGTAGAAAAGTTGATGGGGACTGAATTCATTAGAGAAGTTCAGTTCCCATAATGGTTGGCTAATGTAGTCCTGGTGAAGAAGGCAAATGGAAGTTATAAAATGAGTGTGGATTTCACTGACTTGAATAGAGTTTGCCTGAAGGATTTATACCTGCTATCGATGATAGACAAACTGGTAGATTCCACAATGGGATATAAGTTCCTCTCTTCCCTCGAAGCCAAATAGGGGTATCATAAAATTAAGATGGATCTAGAAGACAAAGAGAAGACAGCATTCATCACTAAGAAATTCACTTATTACTACACTTCCATGCCCTTCGGCCACAAAAATGCAAGTGCAACATATTAGAGGTTGGTTAACATGATCTTTAAGGATCAATGAGGTGGAAATTTTAAAGCCTATATGGAT
>CAOJBK013262530.1:0-12420 GCA_948294925.1 Codiaeum variegatum
CAATTGCATGCTTATGGATGAGTGATATTGCCTATTCTTTGCTAGAGATAGAAAGTGTAGGTTTTGAATACTCAAAATCAATTAGGTTTGCTATGCTTGCTAGAGATAGAAGTATGGACTCCTAGGATAATGCTTAATTTCACTTATTCTTCATGATGTTTCTAATTAAATAGGATTGAGAAGAGATTCCTTTCCTATTACTTAGAAATTAGGGGTTTAATTACTTAAGAAAGATTTAAACCTAATTTTTGTGTGAAAATCCACTTGTTAATGGCCTTGAGTTTTCATTGAGTTGTCAATTATCTATTCAATATAATCAAATACGAGTCGAAGTCTAGGAAGATGCTCTATTTCATATTTGTTCATCCTTAGTCTTGTTCTTAATTCTATCCTTTTAGGCACTAGTTGGTAATTAGGATTTTAATTTTTAGTTCTTAAACAAACATTAAATTATGAACTAGACAATAGTTTAAGTTTGAGCTGGTACTTGCGTCAGTGTCTCTGTGGATCGACCTCATTATTGTTATACTACCCAAATGATAGGTACACTTGCCTAGAGCCAGGGTAGAATTAGTCGTCGAGCATTATAAATTTTAAAACCCTTGGCGCTGCTTTCAGCACATCATAATGCCTTTGTTGAAAAAGTTTTGACAAAAACTAATGAAAAGAAAAATTTTAAGAGTTAGCGAAATTTTCTTACTTTCACTGTGCAACTCACTCTTCCCTTCAAGAATAGTTGTGAATCTTGTAATAAAAAAATGGTTTATAGGATTTACAAATCTTTATATGGGTTGAAGTAGGCTTCAAGGAAGTGGAACTTGAAACTTATTGAGTGTTTAGTGAAGAATGGTTTTGTGTAGTCAAAGGCATATTATAATTTGTTCTTTAAACAAACTGAATAAAGGTTTATTGCCTTATTAATATGTGTAGATGATATTGTTATGGCCAGCAATAATCAGGAGTTATTATAACCCACCAAGTCATTGCTTAGTATTTCAAACTGAGAGATTTAGGGGATTTAATAGGAAGAAATGAATTTCTTTACCAGAAAGTACAATCTTAAAATTTAATAAGAATATGGTATCCTCTCTATAAAACCTTCCTAAATTCTAATAGAGGTTACTCATTAGCTATCACATATAAAAGATGTGTTGAAATAACCTCATGTTTACATGAAGATAATGGGTAAACTCATGTATATGACTTTGACTAGGCCTTATATTATGTATACTTCATATGTATTAACCAAGTTTATGGATAATCCTAGTAAAAAGTCATATTGAAGTATCATTTATGTTTCTGATATACTTGAAAGGAGCACCAGGATAGAGAATATTTTTTGCAGTAAACTCAAAATTAGAATTGAGAGCATATACTAATAGTGGTTGGGCCTCTTACAAAGAAAGAAGAAAGTCCATCTCTAGTTATTATATACTTATGGGCAAATATTTGATGAGCTAAAAAGCTAAAAAATAGTGGCTAAAAGCTCTATAGAAGCAGAATACAAAGCAATGGCAATGACTAATAGTGAGATAGTATGGTTGAACTATTTGTTAGAAGATTTTAAAGTTACATATAAACAACTTGCAATCTTGTTCTATAACAACTTTCTAGTAATGCCTATAGCAAAAAATTATAGTCTTTCATGAGAAGACAAAGAATATTGAACTAAATTGCCATTATATGTGAGAAAAATTGCAGAACAAATCTTTAGAAAACTAGGTGTGTGAAGTATGCAAGTTAATTAGTAGATATACTAACTAAAGCTTTATGTCCCGGTCAATTTCATTACTTGTTGCAATAAATGGGAGTGACGAATATATACACTACATAGCTTAAAGGGGAGTGTCAAGCTATATACTATATAAGCAGTGAAGTGAAATAAGGAGTAGGATAACTTATGTGTACCTGAAAACACCTGATTCTTCAATTGTTAGTTAGGTTGTTATTTATTAGCCAATCAATTTTGTTTTAATTAGTTAAGTGTGAGACCTCAGCCAATGAGCGTGCTGTGCACTTAAGGCTTTTGGCCTGAGGAAACCAACCACGGGAGGTCAAATAGCACATCGAGTTAATTTGGTGAATCTCATATGAGGAGAACCCCTTATGGGCTCATTAGGTGCATTGTGTGTGTTTGAGTTGCCACTTAATGATTTGAAAAATATTCCATTTTTAAGTGATTAAGAAGCCATTTCAGTTTAACTCCATAAAAATGTTATTTTTGTGCCAATGGAAAAGACAAACCTCAAACCAAAGTATGAATTCGGGAACTCATGATTGATACAAAATTAATTTTTAGAAGAAAAAAATGTTTACTTTCTAATAAATTTGACTCTAAATCCATATGGATTTGGTTTAAAAGAGTTTCATGTATGTATGACTATTGTATCATGATGAATGTATGATTATAGAATTTAGTAATAATGAGTGAACATAATACTTTTATGAATGACAGAAATATGAATGATGAAAAATTAAGATAATAGTAAATAAAAGTAATAAAATAAATAGGGGTCTCTCCTTTAGCCAAATTAGTATTAGTGAGAGCACACATTCACAAAAGAAAATAAATAAAATAAATTGAAATAAAATGAAATTAAATACAATAATAAAAACAAATATTGAGGGGATCCATCTTCTAGCCATAAGGCATATAAATGGCACATATTCTCCTTTTAATGAACAATTATATAAACAAATAACAACATAAATGAAATAACAAAATAATAAAGCAAAAATAAATAAAATGACATATCCATTCCACTAACAAGAGACGTGTTAGAAAGTGAATCAAAGGAATTCCTCCATCAGCTAACACGTACTAAGAAGAAATAACCTCATTTGCCATTCGCAACAAATAAATAATAACAAGTATAATAAAGCAAAATAAATAAAAATAACAAGAAATAAAAATGGGAATAAATAAATGAATAAAAATGGTAAAATAAAAGAAAAAAAATAATAAAGGATGATTTTGGAGTTGAAACACGAACAGGCTTGCCGGCGTATCCTGTGGAATGGGAATTAAATCCCATGCCATTCTCCCTTCTCGCGAAAGGTTGGGGGTTGTTTTGAAATTGAGGTTGGTTGATTGTTTAGAAGCTAATAATTTTTTTTAAAAAAATATTAACCAAAAGATTTTTAATCATTTTAGATTTAAATTAAAGAAAATGACTTTGAATATGTAATTTACCTATGTCAGATTATAGGATTTTTTAAAGAAAATTGAAAAGATAAAAGAATTATACTTTTGCTCTTTTTTGCTTTGGAATTGGAAGATCAAACGGATTCACAAAACTATAATGGGTTTCCATTGTGTTTTGGAACAATTACAAGTGAATAATTTGGCAAAGGTTCAGGGTATCACTATTTAGAATGAAATTTCAGCAGTCTCTTGGCAAAAGTTTTTCTTAAATTATGACTAGGAGGGCCCTATTTATAGGAAAAATTGGACTTTATAGGGAAGAAAAGCCGCATACACCTTGGAGTTAGACACATACACCTAGGCTGAGATGCATGCCTAGCTTGTGGGTCCCATGTGGTTTTGGTCGGTTTGATTAGATTCAGTTTTTCTAACATTCTGGGTTTGTTTTAGGTTAGATTTAGGCCTAGTTTGAGTCTATGGGCTCATATTGGCCGTCCAGATTTGATGCTGTAAAAATAAGGGATTTTCCTTAAGAATATGTCAGAATATGCATAAATTTCCATATAAATCTTGTAATATGAAATTTTCATCTTAGGGGCTGCCCCCTAGACCCCGTACTATTCCCAAACCTTTAAGTCTAGTTGAGAGTTCATGAGGCGATTGGTGATTCTAGAGGTATAAAATTGAGGGTTCACAACTGCCCTTCATCTAAATTAGCTTTATGTAGAAGGTGATTTAGATGATAGTGAACCCATAAGTGCCATTTTTTATTCTGGGCTTGGGATGGTGCTATGTTAGCTTCTAGTCTTATGGTCTTACCAGATTAAGGGCTTATGATCATGCCATGATAGCTTTTGGGCTTACAGTAGGACTAAGTTAGGGATGCCAAATGTGCAATTGTCATTTTGATTTAAGAGGTTCCCAATTTGTCTCTGCTATATTAACATAGTAAATTAATAGAATATAATACCCGTCTTCATGTGAATGAATGCTTTCTCGAAGAAATCTTTTTTATTGGTTTACTAAATGATTATACCATATCAACTTATGAACTTTATTATATGTGGAAGTTGTGCCATGTGAGGTTTTGATCTTGTCGGATTCTAAGCTTTAACTGGTAGTTATAGTACCTTTTTGCATTATGGGAAGGGACTCCTTCAAGAGGATGTCCCCATATGTGTTTTTAATGGAGCAAGCATTTCAGTTATATGATGCATGGCTAGTGTAGAAACCTAAGCCAAGTGGAGCGACCAACCTCAAAAAATATGTATAGGTGTTTTACTGACACTTAGGGGTGTCAAAATTGACTGGGAATTTCTAAATGCCTCTGCAAGGTTTTGGGATCATCTAGATCATGTTTTTAGGTTTGGTGTTGGCATGGATGAGATGTGTCCCACTTTTGAGGAATTTTTCATTTTATTGGGTTCTAACCCTGAGACTGACCTAGCTGTTCTAGTTAAGAAGGTTGGCTTTTTCAATTCTTTTAGGAATCTTTTAGACTTGAGTTCAGAGGTCGCCTCTGGTATGGTGAAGGATGGTTTGGTGAACCCGCTTACTGTGGTTGACATGTTTTGGAAGGATTCTAATGATTTGGTCTGGATGGCTAGAAGGCTGAAGGCCTATGCATTATGTTTGATGGATGGATATATTTTGTAGGCCCAGTTGGATGGGGTGATGCGAGAGTGACTGGGCTGATATCCTAGATGGGTGAAGGGAAGTCTATTGCTAGTATGATTTTGGCAAAGACATTCCTAAGCCTTGATCGTTATTGCAGCTTGAGATAGCCTCAAACCATTTGTCCTATTCTGCTCCACGTACTTAGATCCTTTAATGCTATTTCTGTTTTAATGCTTATGAGACCATTCTAACCTTCATGCTTTTCTTTAGATTTGGTTGAGAGACCATCTCAAGATCGCTTCAGCTCATAAGAAAATGGATTATCTTGCATCTTAGTGTGGTATTAGGAAAATTTTCATCCGTTTTAGCATTGGAAAGGATTGGACTAGTTGGTTGATGGAGTTAAATTATTTAGACTCACTTTGGAAACTTAACTGGTATAGGATCAAACACTTTATGGCAAGGAGCTGGGGATTCAAACATGTGTATTTGCTTGGTCTGAATGAGGTGACATGGTATCAGGATACTAGATTCCTTCAACAGATGGGTCATGATTAGAATGTGCCCCTTAGATGGTGTCCTTTTCGACTTTCTGTAGTGATTGCCAGAGTGGCTAGAGTAGTCACTAATAGTTAAATTCAAGATTTCAAGATGTTAGTCCCAGACAATGACTATGGCAAGCTTCCAGAGTACTTAGACTGATGGATGGAGACATGTTGGTCAAGAGAGAAAGTGTTATGACCTTTTGGCTGAGATCAAGGAATAAGTCTAAGTTAGACTAGGCTTTTTAGAGAATAAGACTTGACTAGAACCTTTATTTGCTTTGGTTTTGATTTTGTCTAAAATGCTTAAGATTTTTAGATGTATAAAACCCTAATAAAATGTATTTTATTTTTATTAAGCTCTTACTTTTACCTGGACTGCCCTTTTGGGGTTTTAACCTCGCGTGTTACCTTAATTGTTGCCTAGACCACCTTTTCGATTTTCAGTCTAGTAGACTATACCCTAATTTTTGCCTAAGTTTCCCACTTGGGTTTTCATCTTAATAAGCTTCATTCTTTTTTTTTTTTGGATTTATTTATTTATTTTATTTTGCCAAAACCATCTAGTCTACCCTTAAATATTGGTCAACTATCAAATATATCCCTCCAAAAAAATTAGCTTCCAAATTGATCTATAAATTTATCGATCACTTTCAAATATACCCTTGCTCCATTAGACATGTATTTGAATTGAGGTGTCATGATGATGTGCTGTGAAAACAATGTCGTGTTAGCTGTTGACATGTCAAAGTTTTACTAATGTACCTTTAGATCATAAACTAAAAGAAAAAAAAAGTAAAAAATAGTAAATTTCTTTCTAATTATTCCAATTAAAATTTTTTTTTCTAATCTTTTATTTCCTTCTTTACAAATTTTAACAACTTTCTCTTTCTTTTTATCTTTTCATCAAACCAACCTGAACTTTCTTTTCCATTTAAAATAAATTTATGTTCCTTCTTCTTCATTAAACCTAAATGCAGGCAACCTAAATTTTCACTACAACCTAACCTTCCACCATGATAGTGGACCCATTATAGCCCTTTAACCCCAAATCTTTTACACCTACAATAACCTTCAATTCCCTTTGTCTTCAACCTTTGTCAAGTTCTAGTTGCAAATCAGTCACCGACCCTTTGATACGTGATTGAATCACCTCCTCCTCCATTTCTAGTGACCTACAAGACCTTCAAACCACCCAAACCTTCACTTAAACCTCTAATAGATACTGAACTTTGCTATTCGTCAAAGCTACCATGACTGAACCACCTTGAAAGCTTCCTCAAAACTCCATAGTTTCAGGCGAGAAGCATTTGCTGGAAAACTCAATTCGACCTCCCTATCCCAACCTGTTTCCCTTTACGCTGAACTCCATTTTTGGCGACCTACAAACTTTCAAAATTCCATCTCACCTTCCCCTCCATTTTTGTAGGCCAAATTACAACCAAGACAAGAATCCAAACCTTAAAACTACATTGGCTCCTTCAAATATTTGAAGCAACATCATTTTAAAGTTAAAGAATGAGAGATTATACTTATTTGGATAAAGGGGCAGTCACCAGCAAAAACATCATCATTTTCACGCCACATCATCATGACACCTCAACTCAAGCATGTGTCTAATGGAGAAAGGATATTTTTGAAAGTGATTGATAAAGTCATATATCAATTTGAAAGCTATTTTTTTAGAGGTATATTTGATAGTCGACCAATATTTGAGGGTAGACTAAATGGTTTTGCCTTTTATTTTTGTAAGCAATGTTAAAGAGCCCGAATGAGATGAAACTTTGAATTTTATTAAAATTCTTTGGACCATGCTAGTAAAGGCTTCCTAAGTATATCCTTATAATAGATTTTTGAAAAATAAAGACCATGGTAATTTTTACAGAATCAAGTCCACATAGTTCTTATTACAGAAATGTGATCTAGATGCATACTCATACAACAAAAACACTAAATGTAGTACTTATTGAGCTGATCGAGATTGGTAGGAAGATTGAATTCATTCCCATCAATGTCCATCAGAACTACACCTCCACCTAATAAGATTTTCTTAATGGTGATTGGCCCACTCTAAGAAGGTCTAAACATTCCTCTAGGATCTTGAGCAGGTTTTCTAATTTCTTTGAAGCAAGGTCACCTTCTTAGAGTTTGTGATCTTTGAATTTCTTATTGAAATTCCATGCTAACCTCAGTTGATAATTCTAATTCTGATGAAGGGATTTTAACCTTTTCTCATCGATCATGTTAAGTTGGTCATAATAAGCCTGTTGCCAGTCAAGTTTAGAAATTTGAGCTTCTTGGAGAACTATGGATGGTTGGATTTCCAATTCTATAGCCAGGAATGCTTCCATTCCATAGACTAGGGAGTACAATGTGGCTTTGGTAGCTGACTTGAATGAAGCTCTATACTCAATGAGGGCATTTGGCAAGTGTAAATGCCAACCTTTATGATTACTAATCATCTTCTGAATTATGTTCTTAAGTGCCTTATTTGCAGCTTCACCAACCTAATTGGTTTGAGGTCTAAAATGAAAAGACCTGTATTGTTATATCTTTTCCCTTTTTAACAGGATAGTCACCTCTTTTTGGAAGTGAGACCTATTGCATGAGATGATCTCAAATGGAACACCATATCTCATGATGATGTTTGTTATGATAAACTATGCCACCCTTTTAGAGTCAAGAACTTGGTAAGGTGTAGCTACTACCCAGGAGGTGAAATAGTAAATAGCCACTAGGATGTCATCATGGCTAGCAAGGGATTTTGTTAAGATCTTACCAATGATGTCAATACCCCATACAATGAAAGGTCAAGGAGTTATGATTGGATTGAGTGGTCAAGGAGGAAGCTTCTAAAGCTTGACATAAATATGACATTTATGAAATTTTTGGGCAAACTATGCATAATCTCTATTCATTGTGAGGCAATTGTATCCTTGGTTCATGGTCTTATGTGATAATGCCCTTCCATTCATATGGATACCTTCTTCCCCTCCATGAGTTTGTTCCATCATTTTGTTAGCCTCCTCTTCAGAAACACATCTCATATGAACACCATTCCAGGTTTTCTTATAAAGAATGTCTCCCTTTGGAATGTAACTATTTTCCAGTTATCTTAAAGTTCTCCTTTCTAATTTAGAGGCTCCTTTAAGGTAGAGACCTTTTGTAAGGTAATTGTAAATGTCCTAGTACCAAGGCTTTTATTTAACCTCTTGAATGTTCATGCAGTGAGATTGACAGTTGGGTTTCTACTTGATAATTATGGAAATAGGATGAATAAGGAATCCATCACATATTTCTATCATTGAGGTGAGGGTTGCTAGTACATTAGTGAACCTGTTCTGTGTTCTTGGTAGGTAATGAAAAGGTAGAGTGTTGAAACTGGCTACAGTTCTTTAAGCCACTTATGGTAAGGAACCAAACGCTCTTCTAAGATTTTCCACCTTCCCAGTGCTTGGCAGACCGTCAGGTTGGAATCTCCAAATACTTCTAAGTATTTGATGCCAATCTAGATAGTTGCTTCTAACCTAGAGACACAGGCTTTATACTAATTTTCATTATTTGTTACCTCAAAATCCAATTTGATTGCTAGAGGTAGACTTTCACCGGTATATGTAAGGAACATTATTCCAACACCATATCCTTTGTTATTGGCTGCACCATCGAAGAAAAACTTCCAAGATTCTTATTGGAAGAACATGATGTCTTCATCAGGAAATTTAGGCTCTTCCCAATGATCATCTGTTAGGGCAACAACTAGTTGATCAATAATGACACTGCCTTTGATAAATTTCCTTTGTATATATTTGAGATTGTCGGTTGGTAGAACTGCAATCCATCTTGCCATTTTACTATCGAGGATAGGTTTTTCCATGAGGTACTTGAGAGGACTTTTATTAATAAGGACATGTGTGATGTATGCCCCTAAGTAGTTTCTCAACTTGTGACATACCCATACTAGAGCCAAACATAACTTCTTGATATAATTGTATTTGAGCTCATATATCCGTATTCTCTTACTCAGATAATAGATAGCATGTTCTTTGTGGGAATGAGGAGCATTTTGTGCTAGTATGGCATTTATGTATTCATCAATGACTATAAGATAAAGTAGTATGAATCCCATATTTTTACACCATTAAATTCGGCTTGTCAATACGAGCCCAACAGTTCAAACCGTGCTCAAATCGAAGTCAAAACGGGCTCAAAATTTGAGAAAATACCAAAATTGGGTCAAACTAAACCGACCCAAATCATCCAACCCAAACGCATGAGTACGGGTCTAAACACATGAGTTTGGGCCCAAATGCATGATTTTGGAGTCAAATGCATGCGTTTTGGCCTAGAGGCATGAGTCCCACTTTTTTGACAATATGTTTCTATAAATTCGACCATCGGAGTCACTTTTCAGACATTTTTTCAGACACCAAACCTCTACTTAAATACTTTTCAAACTATTTTCTATGTCGAAACTCTGTCGAAAATACTCCGAAACACCAAAATTAACCCTGAAACACTTGATCTTCTTCATTCTAATCCGACATTCAATTCTTGATTCCCAAGTCACATTTCATAAAGTGTATAGACAGACGTCTCCGAGCACAATGGAGACATGTTCCGATTTCATCAAACCTTCAGACAAACTGATTTCAAATTCACGTAAGCCAAAGGTAAATACGATACAATATTTCTTATCTTTTGGTTCTGAATTAATGTTCACCTTAAAATATACTAACAAATAGCGACTGCAAGTATACGGGCTATTATAGCACGAGATGAGAACCCAAGGTTATACTCCCCAGGATCGATTATTATGGTTTGTTAAGATTTATTAATTTGTTTCTTAAAGTGAAAGTAAAAGTAATAAGATTTGCTTTTGATTAAAAAGTAAATAAACAATTAAAATAAAATGCAAGGAAACAATGAATATGAGTATGCAATGATATGAACACATTTAGAGAAATTGACAATCCATAGTCTATCCTTTATGATTTTAGACTATTAATTCTATTACTTAAGTTTAAAGAACCAATATTCAATACAATCATTCAACTAGAGCTTACCCTATTCTAGCTATCACATTCATAGATGTAATCTAGAGAAAATATGCATTAATCAAAGGATTTAAGACTAAAACTTATGAATCTAATTCATTTTAGAATCCTAATTAAATATTTCTAAGTTTAGACATCCACTCTCGCAGCATCATCCAAACCCTAATTAAACTAATTGGTAATTAAGCAATCAATTATTAGAATTAAACTCAATTCAATTAAGCAAAAGTTAAACTTAATAATAAACCTCACAATAATTAATTATATCAAGATTATTTCATGCTTCAATCTTTAGACAAAAATGTGACTAATTTAGAACTTAACAAATTCACAATAATTCTAAGAGCAATCATGCTTAATACCCTTAACATAAAGAAAAGCCATAATTAAAGCAATTAAGTTAAGAATAAAACTCAATTAAAAGTAAAAAAATCCCAATGTCTTTGGAAAAATTCAACTTCAATATTTAATAAGAACTAAAATTAATGAAAAACTAAAGAAAACATAAAAAACAGAGTAAACAGCATTTAAATAGCAATTCCAAACTAATTCTCTCTCAAAAACTCATTTAGAATGGCTCAAATCGTCTCTCATTTCTTCTCTTTAATAATGTCCCTTGAATAGAAAAAAACAAGTCATATGGATGTGAAAAACCTCAAAATGAATTTGATTCCAACTCTGATTTGGAAGTAAACTCAGTAAAAAACTAATCGCACATGGGCCCAAATTTAATAGCGCACGGGGTGTGCGATACAATTCCCACTCCGTGTAGCTACTTTAATTTAATTCACCTATGGAGCACTTTCATCTAGAGAACAGCACGGCGGAGCACACGACCTTCTCAGCATTCCACACGGCTCGTGCGAAAGTCAATATTTTTGGGTTCTCAAGGCAATTCAGTACAGAGACTGGCATGTCCCTATAATGTAGTACGCATGGCCCATGCATCAGAAAACTTCTTCAAATTTTGCTCCAAGCGATTCCATTTGTTCAGGAACTCTGTCTTTTGATTAAATAACCTCATTTTCTGTGTAATTTCCTTTATTTCTCTAAAATACACTTAACAAACACATTAAAAATTTTTTTTGGAAAAAATACACCTAAATGTAAAGGAAAAATATATAAAATTTATACAAAACAATTAAGCCTTAAAGCTGATTAGGCATTTTTTCACTTTCATCATCAAAATTCATTTTTCTGAAATGATCAAATTAAAGCCCTAAAATTGACTAGGCAATTCACATTAATCAAAATCGATTTTAATAAAAAACTAAACGGATTAAAGGCCTTTGGATTAATTCTTTTCAAATAAAATGAATTAGCTTTTAAACTAACCAAACCACTACCCACTATTTTCATAACAACCTCACCCTTCACAAGAAGGGAAAAAAGTATGGGGTTTGATTCCCATTCAAAGGGATATGATGGTAAGCCTATTCTTAAGGCTTCAACTCTAAAAATTTATTTTTCTTTCTTTATTTATTTATATTAATTTTGTTATTATAATTTGTTTCATTTTCTGTGTTGTTGCCATTGCTTGTAATATTATTCCATTCACGTTTGTAATAATTTTGGGGAATGTGTGCCTTCCTAGATCCGCATGGACTGGAGAAAGGATCCCCTGAGTTATTATTATTTTTGATTTATTAGTTTTATTTGTTTCATTTTTAATTTGCTTTGGGGATGTGTGCCTTCCATAGAACTCACGTTGGGCTAGAGGAAGGACACATGTTTACTTTTCCATTTTTCTCACTTTCCATTTATTTCTAGCATGCATATTATTAATCATGCCCATGCATCATGTTTGGCATGATAATAATTGCTCATTCATCATGAAGTATGCCATGTATACATGAAATTGATTTTAACTGAAACCATACATATTTTTCTTAAGTAAAAAACCGTTTAGAATTGTAAAAATCTTTTTCTAAACATTTTTATCAAATCATGAATCTCCGAACCTAACTATGGTTTGTGGACCTACCTTTTCTAAATTAATTGGGTTAAATATCAAATTTTTCTAAAAATAGAGTTCAAAATGGTTTCTCAATCACATAAGGAA
>CAOJBK013262617.1:0-11542 GCA_948294925.1 Codiaeum variegatum
AGAGATACAAGTTTCTTCATAGGAATGTACAAGAGTTATTCATTTATGAAGAAGTTGATCAAGAGTTGATCCTACTGGAATTGAGAAAATAATATGAGATATAAATTCTTCAAAATGGTAAAGGCTATAAAATTTAAATGGATTCCGTGTATGCGAACCAAGTTTGTAAACTTATAAATTCACCTAAGGGGTGATTCCCATAGGATAAAAGGAATTTCAAGTCGAAGATTGGCACATATGGAGATGTTGTAACGTTCAAAGTAAAGCTTATAATAAAATGTTTTGCTATAGGGAAAAGGGTTTACCATTAGGTAACCTACTTTCCAAAGCTATGCTTAGATCCATTATAATTTTATTAGCAACTTCAATGCGCTATGTTTATGAGATTTAACATGAGATGTCAATATCACTTTTCTTGATGGAGACATTGAGAAAATATTTTCATGGAATCATCTAAAGGTTTAGAACCTAGAGAAAGTTCCAAAGCATGCAAGCTCAAGAGAACATGGTCCTTAGCAAACTTCGAGGAACTAGATTTGTTATTTTTGATGAGTCAATCAAATAGTTAGATTTCATAAAAAATATAAGTGAATCAAAATGTACAATAAGGTTAGTGGGAGCTCACTTAACTATGCGATAGTATTATGTTAACTCACTTTACTGTACAACATTGTTAGTGGGAACTCGCTTTATTGTACAACCGTGTTAGTGGGAGTTCACTTTACTGTGTAATAGAGTTAGTGAGAACTCACTTTAGTTGTACTAAATGTGGATGACATTTATTAATTGATAAAAACATTAGTGTGCTCGTTAATTGTGAAAGACTGTTTATCCTAAAATTTTCTCCATATGACTTAGGAGAGATCATCTGTATTTTTGAAATTCAAATCTATGAGATAGATTGAAAAAGAATAATAGATTTCTTCAAAAGTTAATACTTGTAAGGGTGTTGAAGTGTTAAACATGCCGGTTTTCAAGAAGGGTTAATTGTACTATTAGTATGACTAACATACATATATCCAATCCATGATGTGATCACTGGATCATTGTCAAAGTAATCCTTTAGTACTTGAAAAGGCGTTAAGGATTTAGTTTTGACTAAATGGAGAAAATAATTTGAAGATCAATGGATTCACAAAAGTGGATGAAAAGGAGTAAATCTTTGGATTTGTTTTAACCTATAATAGAAAAGCAGATTGCTGGAAGAGTTTCAAGCAATGAATTACTGTAAACTCTATTATAGATGTTGATTATTTTGCTGCATAAGATGCTGTAAATGAAAGGTGTTTGGATTTAAAGTTCATAATAGAACTAAGTGTGGTTCCTACCATTCACTCATCGGTTTATAGATATTTCTTGAGTCAACATACCTTTCCATACTCCCCTAAGCAACAAAATCAGGAGGTTGCTCCATATAAACGTCCTCCTAAAGATCACCATGTAAGAAAGCATTTTTTATATCCAACTAATGCAAGGACCCATTTTGTGAAGATACCATAGATATCAACAATTGAACATATGTTATTTTAGCAACAAGAGAAAAGGTATCAAAATAATCCACACCATAGGTTTAGGAATAGCCTTTAGCTAATGGGCAAGCTTGAAGGAAAGCAACTGAACCTTCAGAATTGAATTTAATAGAAAACACCCATTTGCAATCGACAACCTTTTTCCCAGCAGGCAAATCCACTAAATCCTAAGTACTATTAGTATCCAAAGCATTCATCTCCTTTATCATTACATCACATTAGCCAGAATAAGAGAAGGCCATATGAATGGTTTTGGGAAGAGATATAGAGTCTAAAGATGCAACAAAAGAATAAGATGAAGAAGATAAATTATCATAAGACACAAAAGATGAAATAGGATAAGTACACTAAAGTTTACATTTTCGTTAGGAAATAGGAACATACAGATCACTGTCTTTTAGATCTGGTGCCGAAGAAGATACTAGTTCCAAACACAGATCTAGCTGTCATAGCCTCTTGGAATAAACCTCATGAATGACTGGTTTGGGTCTTGGTATTTGGATAGTGGTTGAGATGGTGGATTAGGTGGAGATGGTGTATTAGGTTGAGATGGTAGGGGAGGAATAACTTGAATACGGGTGATAGTATAAATAAGCAGATCATCATCGTCACCTTTAGGAAAAGAAGTAGAAGTAGCTGGAAAGAAAGGTAGATGCTCATGGAAAGTAACATTAGTAGAAACAAGATATTTTTAAAGACTAGGACAATAACATCTATAACCTTCTATAACCAAGAATAACCAAAGAAGACACATTTTAAGGATTTAGGATCTAATTTAGTTACCTAAGGTTGGACATCCTGAACAAAGCAAGTACTTCTAAAGAGCTTAGGTTCAATAGGAAACATCTTAGTAGGAAATGAGACATGATAAGGAATCTCACCCTGAAGAACATATGACGACATGCGATTGATAAAAATAGGTTGTGGAGACTACATCAGTCCAAAATTGTTTTGGAACAGTATGCCCTGGCTGTTTCAAAAAGATGTATATTTTTTCTCTCTGCTACACCATTTTGAGATGGTGTATCAACACAAGATGTTTGGTGAAGAATGCTATTTTGAGTCATGTGTGTCTAAAATGTGTTGGAAAGATACTCTTTAGCATTATCACTTCTCAAAGTTTGGACAGAAGTATGAAAATGAGTTTTGATTTTAGCACAAAAAGCGCTAAAATGAGAAAATAGTTCAACATGATTTTTCATAAAATAAACCAATGTAACTTGAGAGAAATAATTAATAAATGTGACAAAATACCTAAATCCCCAATTTTGATACTATAGGAGAAGGTCCCTAAACATCTGAGTGGACTAATTTAAAAGGACAATTGGATTTTTTATTGAATTGAGGGAAATAAGGTAACCTATGATGTTTAGTAAATTGGCATGAATCACAATCAAGTTTAGACAAATCATGAAATTGAGGCTTAATTTCTTTAACACAGATAGAGAATGGTGACCTAACCTATGATGGGCTTCAAAAGGAGTTAACACACCTAAATAGGCAAGGGCTATTGATAATGGTGTATCCAGAATGTAAAAATTGCTAGATTCATATCCTTTCCTAATAATCTTCTTTGTTACTTGATCCTGAAAAATGCAATAATCGGGTTCAAAAATAACATGACAATTTAGAGCATGAGTAATTTTATCGACTGACATCAAATTGAATGAAAATTTCATTAAACATAAAACATCTAATAATGATAATGATGGGGTTAATTTAGCAGTTTCAGAACCAAGAATAGTGGAATGAGAACCGTTTGCTAAAGTAACACTGGATGAAGATTTATGGATTTGAACAAAGGACAAAAAATCAGAGTTACCTGTCATGATTTGAGACACCAAAATCAATAACCCAATCTGTAGGGGATGGAGAATCAAATTTCATTTTACCTAGCTCGACAGTGGCAGCAATAGGATGAGACGAAGACTCTAATACTTTCTGATACTCAAGAAATTTTTTATACTCAACTATAGGGACCTCAAAGGACTCAAGAACGATGGTATTCTTTTATTCTTCTATCATTGTATCAACAGACTAATAACAGTTAAACGAAGGGCAAGAAGGGACAGTAACACCAAAGAATTAGTCTCAAAGCTCTAGAATTCTCCTAAAGAAGCAAACCAGCCAAAAGTCACTTTTCATATGCTTGAAAAAATTATCAGAGGCCGAAGAATGAAATGGAAGCACAACAATAATGACTATATAGATGAAATGACCCAACACAGTACTCCCGATAACAATAATAGAGAAACAATCCAATTAACCATAAAATAAACTAGCAAACCATAAAATTATTTGCACAAAGATGTCGAAAATGAGGAGTCGATGCTGGAGAATAGAATCAGGCGGTAAAAGGGCGTCTCACACATCGGCACTTGAAAAAGTGGCGGAAGCTTCTGGCTGCACTTGACGTTCATGCGCAGTCCTTTTGGCAAACGAAATCTCCAGAAACATCAGCTGGCGAGTGAAGATCCTCTCCTAATAGGTGGTGTTGACAAAAAATCACCCTAAATAGGTGAACTCAGAATCCCAAACCTCTGTACACTTTGGCAGAGCCAAAAATGATACCAGACTATTTCTACTCACTAGGGCAGAACCAAATTTTGTACAGAAAATGATGTTAAGAGAGGAATAGGCTATGATGCCATGTAAATTTGATAGAAAATAGTATATTTCTTGATGAATTATAGAGATATACAATGAGGCATTTATATACACACTACCTACACATATATGGAAGCTAATCCCTAGAATCAAGCCTAATTTATTTACATAATCATTTTACAGCTCACCATATATTTAACACATATAAAGATCTTTATTGAAGCCATGAAAAGAGGCATTATTGATGTCCATTTGGTGAATAAACCATTATTTGGTAATAATTATTGCATAGAAAACCCTCATAGTAACCATTTTTGCAATTGGTCTAAAGCTATCACTATAATCCTGTTCCTTCACTTGGTTATAATACTTAGCTACAACCCTAGCTTTGTACCTGTCCACTGGACTATCAGGCTTATACTTAACTTTATAGACCCACTTGGATCTTATAGCTTTTTTTTCCCTTAGGTAAGAAAGTAAGAACCCATGTACCATTACTTTCTAAAGGATTGAGTTCATTTGCCATTGCTTGTACCTAATGAGGGTTTGACTTGGCCTTATTATAGGTAGATGGTTCATAAATTGTGGAAACATTAGTTACACACCACATTTGATCATTGGAGAGATGAGTAAGAGAGTGAAGCAATAGGATATAAGGTAGAAGGTGATGATGATGTAGGTAAGAAGGAGTAGGAGAATGAACAATTGCTGTAACAAAATCATTCACCCATTTAGGTTTGTGTCTTTGTCTAAGAGGTGGTATAGGGTTAATGGTAGGTAATAAATGATCTATAGTGGAAGTTGGAGAAATATTAGTTGAGCAGGTATATGTGAATTAGATTTGATAAGTGAGGTGAATCTTAGGTAATAATAAGACTACCTAAAACTGAAGTAGTGTCATTACCATGTTCAAAGTGAGAAGTAGAAGAAGGGGCCTATGAGTTGGGTAATGGAAATGATATAGTTACTAGATTATCTATATTGGGAGTAGAAATAGCAGAGAAAGGTTCACCAAGAAATGCAATAGGAAAAAATAAAAGAAGAAACATTCTGAGTAGAATAAGAAGAATCACAGGTAAAAAGATAAGGAAAAATGTGTTCATAGAAATATACATCTTTGGAAACTAACATCTTTTTATTTCCTTGTTATATACCTTATAACCTTTTGTACCAATAACATAACCTAAGAAAACACACTTAAAAGCTCTAACTTTAAGTTTGTCTTTGTGTTGTTTGGAATTGGTAACAAAGTAAAGATAACAAAAAACTCTCATATCTTTGTAATTAGGGATATGTTTCAACAAAACTTTATAAGGTGTTTTCTAGTGTAGCAATTTTGTAGGAAACTTATTACCTATATAAGTTGTAGTTAAAATTTCTTCTCCCTAGAAAATTTTTAGCAAACCTGACTATAACATTGGTACCTTTGCAATCTAAATTAAGTGCTTGTGCTTTCTCTTAACCACCCCATTTTGCTGGGGTGTGTAAACACAAGTTCTTTGATGAACTATGCCTAAACTAGTAAAGAAATACCAGGATTCATTACTATAGAATTCTCCCCCATTATCACTTCTTATTTTCTTAATAAGTATGATTTACTATGTGAATCATGAGGATAAACTTTCCCAGTTATGGGAAAGCCTGGGTTTTATTATGTAACAACTAGGTCCAAGTACACTTAGAGTGGTCATCAACCATGATGAGGATATAAGAAACTCATATAAGTGTTGGGGGTTCTATAAGGGCCTTAAATATCTACATTGATAACATCAAAGGGACCTTCAATATTAGTTTGTCTAAAAGGAAATGATAACCTTTATTTCTTAGAAACAAGACAAATTTCATAAATGGCAGTATTTGATTTTTTATGAAAATCAAAAGGTAAATGAGAAAATAGTTTATGAGAAGCACGCTTTAACCTACTATGGAACAAAGGAAAGGAAATAGAATAAACTTTATTTACTTTCAAAATAGAATCAGCAACAACACAAGTGTTTGTAGATTTTTGACACAAGGCACTCTTAAAAACAACAAGAATAGGTGACATTTTATTACAATATTACTGAATGGTATCAAGAATGAAGGAAGATCTAACAAGAAGGTACAAATCCTGGTGTCTCTTAGCAATGTCAATGACCTCTTTAGTTACTAGGTCTTGAAACTCACAATGAGTATCATATAATACCATATTAATAGGAAGTGTAATGGTTAATGGACTTATTAATAACAAACTAAAGGTAAATATGGTAATGTAGTATACTGTTTCAAATCTAAGTTTCCCAAGTTCACATCACCTAGTTGAGTAATATTTTTAATTGTTTTATCTGAGAATTGTATAGTTTTCTTGCATCTGATGGTTTTAAATTTTTCATCAAGGTTTTATTAGAGCAAATGTGATGTGAAACACTTGAATCCACAATCCACAAACCATCTAAACTATCATCAAGATAACTCAAGATCATGGCAAGAAGTTTACTTACATAACTCAGATATTCTATAACTCCTGAGTCCATTATACCTTTGTTCTTGATGTACTACTAAAAATTTGTAGCTAATGCAGCTGCAATAGCACGATCCCATTGTGCTTGCTTCTAAACTTCAGAATCAATAGTGTCATCATCAACAATTTCCACTACATTAGCTCTTCCTTTGATCATTTTAGTCAGTATTCCCCTATCTCCTACATTATTGCCTTTCTTTTTCTCTAATTCCTCATACTAATCAAGGTATCTTATGATCTTAAAGTAATTCTCTTTATTATGTCCTGGTATACCACAGTGAACACAGTTTTGGTGATTATCTTTCTTCTTCTAAATATATCTCTAGCTTGCCTTCTAGTATTCTTCATCTGATTATTAGTTCTAACCATTAGAGTAGCACATTTAAAACTGTCATTTCTCTATATCTAAACTTGTCTCTATTTCTCAACACTCAAGATCATGTAATATGCCTTATTTACATCCGACAAAGGTTCCATTAAAAAGATATAGTTATTTGAGTGGTCATATTGCTTTTCAAGTCCCATTAGAAACTACAACAATTGATTGAGATTATTTATATCTATCACTGCTTTGGCATTTCCACATGTATATGCATTAATTAGTTCTAAACAATTTAGTTTATTCCATATTCTTTTGAGATTAGTGTAGTATAGTGAAACATTCATAGTTCCTTGCATCAGAGAATAAATATTCTTCTACATTTCGTAGATCTATGGTCCAGTCTTTTGACAATAGCTACGTCCAAGCTTTGTCTAAAGCTACCTTGCACTAGATGCATAAATGAACACATCCATTAGATCTATGGATATTGAGTTCAATATCCAAGAAATCATTATCCAATCACCTTGCATCCACTAATCAAACTTCTCAGAATCACTTTCTGGTCGAGGAAATCTTCTATCAATGAATCCCAATTTACCCTTTCTCCAAGTGAATTTTTTATAAGTCAGCTCCAGGACATGAAATTGGAACCATCCAGTGGTGTTTTCACCACACACCATCCCTGGATGATCTGAGTTTTGTAAAGCTAATGGATCCTTTTTGTCTTTCTTTTCTTTAATCACACAATTCACTCTTATTGCTTGAATCACTTGATATTCTTCTTCCATTTCTAAATTGATGAATGATTCAAGAAATCACAAAAACTTTCACAGGTATTTCTCTAGATTATAGAGCTCTAATATCATGTAGAAACTTACAAAAGCTAAAAGAAAAAGAATAACAGAGAAGAAGCTATTTTCTCATTATTGTGTAATCTATGATACAAAGTCAACATTATAGTATGTATTTATTCTTACAGTTGATAAGATCACATGAATCATAACAAATACTAACTAATTGTGATGAGCTGTCATTAGTTGGCAGAAATATATATCCTCTAAACTCATGCTCACTGTGACTTAATGTACACCTCATACTCTTACAAATTTTTCTAAAGAAGTTATGAAAATAGGAAAATTACAAGAAAAATCCTGATATTTTACCCGTATATCAAATAAATCCTATTATTTTTATTTATTTATTTTTAACATATATGGACTTTTTGCAATTTTATCAATTAGAACTTTGATAATATTTTAATAAATTTGATGCTGATGTGGCACTGTGGCTATCCTAATCTAAGAAATAAAAAAAATTGACATATCATTCAGAGGAACTATAATTATATTATATAACAGTGATTTTATGTCCATATCTAACGTAAAATGTTAAACACATAGTACTACTACCGAGATAACTTTGGTTCTCAATTTTGGCGACAACTCTTAGCATAAGGGTAATTAATTTGTCTTTTTTTTAAAAAAAAAAGATAATTTCACAATATCATCCAATTATGGATTGAATTGCATTTATCTTTTAGGGAAGTGTTTTCTGAAGCCATCTTTTAGGGAAGATAGGGAGGGTTTTATAAGTTTTTTTATACAATGGAAGACTCAATGAATTATGGACTATATAACATGGTTTAGGCATTTTTATACCACACACTATAAAAGTGAAATCGTAACTAGTGTAGAGGAGGAGATTCAAATTTGAGACCTCTCACTCCTATAAATATTACTATTGCCACATAAAATAGGCCTCAAATCTAGATTTCATATGTGTTAACATTAGGTTATATAATATGGGCAATGTTTATTACATTCATGCATTAATTTATACCTATTAAGGATAATGTTTATCTTTTAGTTGTTATTTCGATAACTCTTGTATATTTTGATAATGTTTATCTTTATAGAGTTGTAGTGTGACTCTCTCTTTGTGTAAAAGTAGAATTGTAGTGTATCTCTTTCTCCTTTGTAAACTTGTACAACAACCTTTTATAATAGTTGTGTACAACCTTGTAACAATGACAATATCAATAGATTCATCAAATTTTACATGGTATCAGAGCCTTCCCATTATAATTATTCCAAAACTATTTTTGCAACCATGTTTAATGCTTTGATTCCGGCCACTGCTACAACCAATTCAAACACCACTATAACACACCAATAATTTGCTATCAAATTGAATCCTAGAAACTATCTATCCTGGAAAACTCAGTTCTTTACTCTACTCAATTATCATGGCCTTTATAACTATGTTTATGGAACTGAATTTGCACCATCTACAATCATTATATCCATAGCTAAAAATCCCCAATCCATCCCTAATCCTGCATATAAAATATGGTTTCATAAGGATTAATTATTGATGTCTTGGTTACTATCATCTTTGTCTGAAGAGGTGTTTCCTTATTTCATACAACTGACATATTTTTTTCTAGTCTGGCAAGCTCTAGCACGTGCCTTTGGTTCTGTATCTCAGAACCATCAACTTCAACTTCAAATTGAATTACAATAACTAAAGAAGCATGATCAAGTAATTTTAGCCTATCTCCAAAAGGCTAAGTAGCTAGCTGATGAATTTTCTGCCGCAGGATGTACCATGTCCCCTGTCGAATTCAATGCGATTATTTATCACAACCTAGGTAATGAATATCATGCTATAATTACTGCTCTTAATTTAAGACCTGAACCTATCATTTTTTAGGAATTACATAGCCAGTTAGTGTCTCATGAGATTTTAATCAAAAGCATGACTGAAAATCCCATGGCTAATTCACCAATTAGGCCAACTCAGTTTCCTAGACCACTGTGTGGTGCACAATCTAGTTTTCAAGATTTTAGGACCCTCCTCACTAGGCCTTAATTTAGTGTTTGACTTGTCCACCTCTCCTACTGTAAACACGATCTCATATCCTCATACTCACCAACCTCAGCCTATTAAGCCATGTACTCATTCCATGGACCTTCGTGATAGCAAAATGAATAGAAAATGTAATTACAATGTTTTCCTTACAATTCATAAGTCAAATTACCTACAACATGAACCATATACATTTAACTAAGCCAATAAATACAAAGAATGGAGACATGCCATGTCTGAGGAGATTATTGCTCTTTTAGCTAATTCTACTTGGACCTTAGTTCTAAGACCGTTTAATGTTAATGTTGTAGGGAATTAATGGATTTATCACATTAAACAGAATAAAGATGGCAGTGTAGAGTGCTACAAAGTGCACTTGGTAGCTAAGGGATACACTCAGCAGTTGGGTTGGATTATAAAGAAACTTTTAGTCCTACTTTCAAAGCCACTACTATTCGGACCATAATTGCTCTTGTTGCTGTCCAAAGATGGGAAATTTTCCAGTTAGAAGTATCAAATGCCTTTCTTCATAATCGTCTTGATGAAATAATTGTAATGGACCAATCATAAGGGTTTATAGATTATGCAAATCCAGATTTTGTATGCAAATTAAATTGATCTCTTTATGGTTTAAAGCAGGCACCTAAGGTCTGGTTTAAATTCTTGAGTGGTTATCTATTGCAATTGGGTTTTAAGGCATCATATGCTAATTCTTCAGTTTTTATTTGCAAAGATGCTACTGACATTATTGTGGTGTTATTTTATGTTAATGATCTTATTGTTTCAGGTTCTTATTTATAAAAAATTTATGCCTTAATAAAATTGTTGCAGGCTGAGTTTCCAATTTGTGATATGGGTGAGCTCCACTATTTTCTTGGCATTGAAGTGGATGCTCGCAATATATTTTAGTTGTTATTTTGATAACTCTTTTATATTCTGACAATGTTTATCTTTGTAGAGTTATAGTGTGACTCTCTCTTTGTCTAAAAGTAGAATTGTAGTGTATGTCTTTCTCTTTTGTAAACTTATACAACAGTCTTATATAATAGATGTGTACAACCTTGTAATAATGACAATATCAATATATTCATCAAAGTTTACAATTTCCATGTTCATTATTTTCAATATGCCAAAATATTTTCTATGGTTCTAGAATCAATAGTAAATATTTATGTGCTGCCATCAATGAGCACCGCTTATTCCATTTCTTCTTCTTCTTGAGTATTTCCTTCTTTTAAAATTCATAAACATTTGTATTTTTAATTATTTAAACCATGCTTATGAAGTACCAATACTTTAAATAGAGTGAAGTGTCTGTGTCTTACATTTATCTGACAGTGATACGAGTCCGACACGTGTTCGTACGAGCCTTTTTTAAAAATTTTAAAGACACGTTTTTTGACATAGTTGCAATATGTTTCTACCACAGTCCCACATATTTTGGACACATTATTATCTTGATGGTTATCGTTTGCACATAAATAATTTTAATTTATTATACTAATAATTGCAAATTTGTTAGTTTTTATTTATATCTTATATATGATGTTAGTTTTTTCTTGTCAAGTATATATGATGTTAGTTGACTATTTATGAAATGATTGTATTTAGTATTAAAATGTCATGAAATTTCTCGTTTTGTCTCAATAGTCTCATATTTTTATATATGAATATATACACATTGTGTTTCTCTTTTAGAACTTTATATATATATAT
>CAOJBK013264256.1:0-13192 GCA_948294925.1 Codiaeum variegatum
CTACTAGGAGTGCTGGCACGGCCTGTGCTAGCGCCCGTGCCAGACTACTATCTGGCTGGGCATCCCCACTGCCTCCCACGGGCTGTGCAGCCATTGGCACGGCCGTGCCAACGCCCGTGGGAGGTTTTGCCCACCGTTTTCGCTCCGTTTTCACTCGTTTTCATCGTCTTTCAAACCTGAACTTCAAAATAATTCTTTTTAACCTTGGATTTTAATTAAATTCTTGGAAACAACTGAAAACACTTAGAACAAACAAATTAAATTCAATTTAAAGCACGAAATCGTCAAGAGAATGGGATATATTAATGCATAAATTATCAATTATCATAATTCTTTTAGATGGAACTTAGGGAAACCCTACCTAAATCGATAAATTTCCTTCTTTCCAATTGGATTGGTTTGCAAGACAAATATCATTGACCTCACCTTCGTTTTGAGTGACATTCCCTTAGTGAGCTATATTTTTGAATCTAAAGGGTGAGGTCTAGGATTCATCCTTAATAAATTCGACATCAATTTTGTCTTTGATGCGTGAGCCAATAGGAACCAAAGCTTTGAATCTTGGAAGGTAATGTGTAATAAGTCAATCTTGATATACATTGAGTAGATTTTTAACCACAATGTCAATTTGTTCAGATTTAGATGGTTCGTTAACCATTTGGGAGGCTTTCTTCCTTCATCTAGAAATAAAAATAGAAAATGTCGCTTTGGGATTTTACTTAATGGTTTCCAAATCTCTTCTTGTAATGTCAATTTCTTCATTATAAGGTATTATTTTACAAAAGTATTACAAATGGGTTCCTAAGTCTATTTTTGAGAATAATCTAACTCTACAAACCACATAAGAGCTGCACCAGAAAGTGACTGTTGGAATAGATGAGCAAGGAGCCCGCCTTCCACACCCAAAGGATGGAGTGCACCATGTTAGATCTTTAGATGTGTTGTAGGGCAATTGGTGCCATCAAATTTCTCAAAGACTGTTATTTGAAACTTGGGAGGCAACCTTGGGAACAGGCTGAGGGACTTGAATGATGCAACCAAGGAACCCTCAAAGAAAGTTCGTAAACTTATTATTCCTTTTCCATTACATTATGAGAGATCAAGAGTAAAGAAGTTCAAGCAAGCTTTGAATTCATTCATGATGTATGTGATAGACAAATATGTGAATTCAAACAATAATGATCATGATCTTAATGATGAGCATAACTTAGTGAGCTTAATTGCTTATGTGGAAGCTATTTAATTTACTATTTGGAGTCAATAAAGGAAGATTCAAGAATGTTCTAGAGAAATCCAAGAAATTCTAGAATTTTTTAAAAGGCAAAGTCAGCAGTCATCAAGTCAAAGGTCAAAGGGTCAATCTCCTTCCAAAATAAGGAAGACTACATAAACTTTTCCTAATTGGAAAAGGAGTAATTTTCTAAATTGGAAAAAGCATTATTTTTCCAAATTGGTGGAGGATTTGAATTTTCCAATATTTTTTTTATTTTGTTAATTTATTTTAGAATATGAATAATTATATTTCTTGTTTTCCAAGCTAAGGTTTTAATTCCTATTTTAAGGTAGATTTCCTTTCTCTATTACTTGCCATAATTGGAGAGGGATTTATCTTTATAAATACCCCAATTCAACCCTAGCTCTTTAATTATTGTCTAATTATAAACTTTTATGAAATAAAGTGAGAATTGTTTTCTTTACTTTGTTCTTTATGACAAATTATTTGTATTGTTTTCAAAATTCTACCTTGTTAAATCAATTGCAAAACTTATTATTAAGCTTTTGAAATTGTGAGACATACATTTTTTTATAGTTAAAGATCTTGTTTCATCTATAAACAAGGGTTTTAACTCGATCAATCAAGTTACCTACCACTTGAACGATCCTTGGTAAGTTCTAAATATATTGATTTGGGTTCTAACTCAATCTATAGGTAGGGATCACATCACTTAACATCAATCACATCATGCCTCTTCTTAATAGTTCTTAAAGTCTTCTGAATTTCTTCATATTTTTCCATCATGAATTTCAGCAAAGGATGGTTTTAAGCCCCCTTTCAAAAAGGATCCGTAAGAGGGGTAGTAGGTGTGGTGACCCCATGGGCAGTTGGTGGAGGAAGGATGACCACATCTTCAGTTATAGGGTCTTTTCCAGAGTTAGGAGAGGTGGAAGCATTATTGGTAGGCTGGACACTGATTTGGGCCACCATGGTTTGGTCCTTGCCCAAGATCACATATTCTTAGGCTTTCATAAGAGCGGTTATAGTCTCTTGTTGCTTCTAGAAAGCATCAGCATAGCAACAATGTCAGTAGGTGGAGCATTGGCGTATGCAGCAGAGGGAATAGGTGCATGTTCATAAGATATGGTTACCTTTAGAGAAAGAAGATAGGGTATCAGCATTTTGAGAGGTTGAACCACAACAGATAGGTTGTAAGTTTAGGTCAAGGTAGGTAGGAAAAAACCAATTTTTGAAACATGTTCCCTTGGCTTACTTTTCTTATGTTGTGATGCATGTATGCATGAATGAAAATGGTTTCATGATGACAATAATATATCAAAGTTAAGAGTACATGGGACTTAGATTCAACTCTAATCATTACATGAAATGTGATGGTTTGAAAGGTTACCTAGTGACTAGAGGTACAATATACCTAACCACATGTGAATCAAAGAGGTTCGTGTGGGTCCAATGGCTATGTGCAACCTTGTTATCCTAGCCAAAAGGATTAATGGGTATTCCTTGGGCTAGATGATTTCACTACCATCAAAGCAATCCCAAGGAGGGAAGCTCACTCGAAGCTACTTTCTATCCTTGTTTTCCTAGATATAAGAGGTACATTTGAAGTGATGCATGGAACCAAGTTCTTAAGATTTTAATCCAAAAGTGTTTGTATCAAAAATAGTCTAGATTATTTTGGTCAATTTTAATGGAGTCCCCATTTATATGGCCCCAGCCTCCAGGCTGCCAGTGCGCCTCGAGCCTCTCGCTCAAAGAAACCGACTGCAGGGGGTCGGATTGCGCATGGCATTGACTGTCAGATTCCCATGTGCATTGTGTGAGTCACCACTCAATACTTCGAAAAATATTTCATTTTAGGTGATTAAGAAGCTATTTTTATGTGACTCCAAAAATATCATTTTCAGCCAATGGAAAAGGCACAAATCCTAAACTAAATGATGGATTCGAGGACTAGTGATTGATACAAATTAGTTTTTTGAAAAAAAAATTATTTTTCTTAGTAATGTAAGCTTAAAAATCATAAGGTTTTGGCTAAAAATATTTTATGTATGCATGGCATTTTAATATGGTGCATGAATAGATATAACATTTAGTTATGATGCATGAGAAAAACATCACGTGAATGGTAAAAATGAAGAAAACAATAAAGTAAAGTGGTAAAATAAATAGGGGTCCATCCTCTAGCCCAAAAGGTACTAGGGAGGGCACACATCCCCAATGGAAATATAAATGAAAGAAAATAAAATTAATACAATATAAAAGAGCAAAATATAGGGGATCCCTTCTCTAGCCAAAAGGCATAGGAAGGGCATATATTCTCCTTTAATAGGCATTAATAACAACAACAACAACAACAACAATAATAATAATAATAATAATAATAATATAAAAAAATACAAAAAATCTAAAATAAAGCAAAAATGAAAGTAAAATATTCTAAAAATAAACATGAAACAATAAAAGGAAAACAAAAGAAAATTAAAATTTTGGAGTTGAAGCCTTTGGGACGAGGCTGGTCGGCATATCCCTTTGAATGGGAATCAAACCCCGCATCGTTCTACCTGCTTACGAAAGGTTGGGAGTTGTTTTGAAAAATGGGTTAGTGTTGTTCAGAAGCTAACCATTTTTAATTAAGAAAAAGGTTAACCAACTAGGCCACTAATCCATTCAGATTTAAATCAATAAAAATGATTTTGAAAATATGAATTACCTAGATTAATTTTTAAGATTTTAATGGAATTGAAACAAAAGTATCATTATCGTTTGAGAAAATATTACCTTTCGATTGCATCGATGAGGAACGGGAAAATCTGAAGACTTTATCAGGCCGAAACAGGTCTCCATTATGTACGAAGAGGATTGTTGGAAAGTTATTTTGATAGAGGTTCAAGTTTGTAAAAATTTAGTTGAAATGTAGCAAAGGTTCAGTGCATCAGAAACTTGTTGAAACAGTGACTTGAAGGGTCCAATTTATAGAAAAACTATGTCTGGATAGTCGAAAAATAGAGTGCACACGCCAGGCAGCAAGCACGCATGCTTGAAATTGGGCACAAGTGCCAAGCCATAGGCTCATACGCCAGCTACTTGGCTCATGCGCTCGGTGCTTGGCTTGCATGCCCGGTTCGTATCCCTGGTTCTATTGGTTTAGTTTTTTATGCTTTCTAGGTTCGTTTTAGGTCTGATTTGGACCTGTTTTAAGTCTATGTTATGGAAATCATGGTGTTGACCTCAATCAATAATGTTGGACTCCTAAAGAAACCCAAGTCTCATCATATGGAATTGGTGGACCAATGACAAGATCAAAGGCTAAAAAGAATGAAGGAAGCACTTTAAGGCTTAGTTATGAAATGCATGACAAAGAAGTTGTTCAAGGAGTGAGCAAGGTTACACTAAAGTTATTCACTTATTTTTATGAGGAAGACATCAATAAGATGACTTGTGGTGCTGGTCATGCATGAGAGGCATCATTTTTTCTCAATTGGTCAACTTTTGGGCATGTTACATTAGATTTTATGATGTAACAAGTTTATGTCCGGATTTTAACTAAATTAGAGTTATTTTATACTTATAAATACTTATCCTTATTAGTACATTGAATCTGGGCAGAATTGAATTAGTTTGTTTCTTCCTATTCTTAGAGGGATGGTCCAAGCACCTAGGGAATGCAAACTGACCTAGGAAGTTTAAGTAACTTTTCTCATTTCTTGAGGGATGTTCCAAGAACCTAGGGATAACAAATTGACCTAGAAAGTTTAAACAACTTTCCTCATTCTTGGAGGGATGTTCAGCACCTAGGGAATGCAAATTGACTTAGGAAGTTTAACTTTTCTCATTCTTGGAGGGATGTTCCAAGTATAAAAATAAACCAAATTCTGTAATTTTGGGACAGATTATGATTATTAATAAAATATTAAGTTTCCTTTTACTTTTGTGAGGAATTCTTCTTAGTTCTTTCCTAAGAACTCAAATTTTTACTTATTAAGGCAACTTATGGTGTCCAACACCTTGATAGCTTTGGTTCTCTTTGGCAAGGTTCGAATTGGGTCAAGCTCCTTAAAACTTAATAGCTCTAGTTCTCTTCGGCAAGGTTCGAATTGGGTCAAGTTCCTTTGATAGCTCTAGTTCTCTCTGACAAGGTTCAGATTGGGTCAAGCTCATAACTTCATACTTGATTTGTGAACGGTCTTTGGGTTCTATTTCATATTTATCTAGTTCCAAGCACAAGGTTGCTTGTGGGTCGCATTACTATGGGCTCATATTGATGGGCCAAATTTAATGTTGTAAGAATATGGGATTTTCCTTGAGAATTTGTTTGGATATGTAAAATTTTCCATATAAACCTTGCAATTTGAAATTTTTGTCCATAGGGCTTCCCCCTATACAATAAGGGGTGTTGCCCCCTTAACCCATGTTTTGTTCCCAAACCTTTAAGTCTAGTTGAGAGTCATGAGGCGATCCATGATTCAGGAGGTGTAAAATTGAGGGTTCATAATAACGCTTCACTATCTCTCTTGGCCAGCATGTCTCAATCCACCAGCCTAAGTACTTTGGAAGCTTGCCATAATCATTGCCTAGGGCTAGCATATTGAAATCTCAGATCCAACCTTTAGTGGCAGTTTAGCCACTCGAGCATTCACTGTAGAACCCTCAAAAAGGACACTATCTGAGGGCACATTCTAATCATGTCCCATATGTCAAAGTACTCTAGCAGCCCGGTACCATGTCACCTCCTTCAGGCTAAGCAAATACACATACTTGAGTCCCCAACTCCTTAGCACGAAGTGCTTGATCCTATACAAGTTAGGTCTCCTGAGTATGTGTTAAGAGTTCATCTCTATCATCCAACTATTCTAGTCCATTTAAGTATCTAAACGAATAATGATCTTCCTAATGTGATACCATGAAGCAAGATAATCCCTTTTCTCCAGAGCTAGAACAATTTTGAGATGGTCTCTAAACCAATTTAGAAAGGGAGTATGAGGGTTAGAATGGTCTTATAAGTAGTAAAATAGAAATAGCAAGTAAAAAATCTAAGTACCTGGAGCAGAATGGGACTATTGGTCCAAGGCTCTCTCGATATGTAATGATGATCAAGGCTCAACATTGTCTCTGCTAAAATCATACCTGGAATAGACTTCCCTTCACCCATCTGGGGTATAAGATCAGCCACTATCGCATCACCCCATCCAACTGAGCCCACAAAAATATATCCAACCGTTAAACAAAATGCATATGCTTTAGTTTTCTGGCCATACAAACTAGATCATCAAGATCCTTATCGTCCCAAAACATATCAGCCACAGTAGGCAACATCCTTTACCATGTTAGAGTCATCCTCTATACTCAAATCCAAAACATTATTGAAAGAATTGAAATACCTGACCTTCTCAACTAGAATAGCTAGGCCAACCTCAGGATTAGAACCCAAGAGGGTAGAAAATTCCTCAAAAATTGGACACATCTTGTCCATGCCAATACCAAATAAAAAAAAACATAATCTATAAGATCCTAGAACCTAATACAAGCATTCAAAAAATCTCAATCAATCTTGACACCCCTAAGTGTCTTCAAGATAGTCATACCATATTTTTCAAGGTTGATTAGCCCTACCTAGCTTAGGTTTCTACACCAACTATGCACACGTGGATGAAGTATGGCTTTATTTGTGGTGGCAATTCAGAAAATATTTCTCAAAAATAAATTTTCATGGACAAAATGCTACACAATATCAGTAAAAGCTAAAATTTTACACATAAGTCAGTTTTACAAAATATAAAGTTTTGTACAAATAAAGACCTATAGTGGGCCATCCTTAGCATGCATCTCCCTTCAAATGCTACCTTCATCCAAAACGTATATGGGAGCATCCTCTTGAAAACATCTCAGCCTACATCATAAAAAGGTATAATAACTACCTGTCAAGCTTAGAAATTGACAAGGTCACAGCCTTATATGGCACAACTTCAATATTCAGCAAGCTCATAAGTTGATATTGCATAATTACCAAGATCATCATGAGAATCGTAACATTCGGCATCCCCAACTTGGTCTTATATAGCACATTGTAAGCCCAGAAGTTAGCATGGCATAAGCCCTTAATTTGACATGGCGACAAGCCCAGAATCCCTCATGGCAGGGCAATAAGCCTAGAGGCTGACATGGCATCATCACAAGCTTAGAATCCAACATGGCACCTGTGGGTTCACCATCATTAGAATCATCTTCTACTCAAAGCTAATTCAGAAGAAGGGGTAGCTATAAACCCTTAATTTTGTATCTTCATAATTACCGATCACCTCATGACTGACAACTAGGCTTAAAGGTTTGGGAACGAAATGGGAGTCAATGAGGAAACTCCAGTTTTTGCATTCAGGGCAGCCCCAGATGAAAATTTCGCATTGCAAGGTTTATATGGGAACTTCACTATGTCTAAACATGTTCTCAAGGAAAATCCCTCATTTTATACCATCAAATCCAGCACATTAATACGAACCCATAGACTTAAAATAGGCCCCAATCGAACTTAAATCGAACTAAGGATGTTAGAAAAATTGAACTGAATCGGACCGACCTAGAACTATATAGGACACATGGCAGGTGTGTGCACCCTAAGCTACGCGTGTATGCCATAGGTTAGTTGAGCATGCCACAGGCCAAGCGTGTGTGCGACAGCCAAGGCATATGCCCTAAAGCCTAAGCATTGGCACCAAATCCCAAGCGTGTACACCACAGGCCTAGCGTGCACTCTAGCTAGCAAACATGTGCGCTGGCTTTCGTGCGCTTGGCCTTCAATATGTATGCAACATTTCTTGCAACCAAACCAATTTTTTCCTATAAATACGTATCTCCTTGCTCAATTTTTAATAACTTTTATGCTACGAATCTTTGACCAATTTTCCACTAAAAACTCTCTTGTTACCAAATTACAATAGGATTTTACACTTGAATTATGGAGACCCATTCTGGTTTCGTGAAGCCATCTGATCCTCCTATCCCAAAGTGAAGAAGACCAATTATAATTGTTAAACTCTCTTATTTTCAATTTTGAATCTTGAATCTGATTAAACCTCTTTTTCAAAAATCAGCATAAAAATCCTTTTTTTTAATCAAAGTCTGAATTGATAAAAATCTATCAGCTAATGTTTTTAGTTAATAAAAACTATTTGCTTCTGAACAACCAACTTCACTTTTCATCAAACAACTCCCAACCCTTCGTGAGAAGGGATAATGGAGTTGGTTTGATTCCCATTCCACAAGATACATTGGCAACCCATTTCAAGACTTTAACTCTAAAATACTTTTGATTTTTATTTGTTCTTTTTAATGTTTAATTTTTATTTATTTTCTATATAGTTCATTCTTATTATTCTTTTAATTTACTTTAAGTTATTATTTATATTAGTATTTGTTTATTGTTCATTCTAATGGTAAATGGTGTGATCCCTTCTAATATATAATTATTAATAGAGGATACACCTGATTCATTTCCTAACACGCCTGTTGTTAGTGGAGTGGATTTAGCCATTTATTTTATTTTTATCATTGTTTGTATTATTATTATTTACTTTCGTTATTATTTTCATTTATAAATGTTTATTAAAAAGAGAAAGTGTGCCTTCCTATACCTTATGGCTAGAAGAGAGATCCCTTATGTGTTTGCTCTTTTCTATTTGTATTTTAATTTTGGTTTATTGTAATTATTTTTATTTATGTGCTATTAGGGATGTGTGCTCTCCCTAGTACCAATTTGACTAGAGGAGAGACCCCTATTTCTTTACAGCTTTTATTTACTTTTTCCTCTATTCCTGTCATGTCTATTATATCATTCATGCCATAATTTTGATCATGCATCACAATTAAAATGCAATAATTGTTCATTCATTATATTATAACTGCCGATCAAATTCATATAATTTAGAGCCAAATCTATTAGAAAAATAATTTTTTTTTCTAAAGTTAAACTTATATCAATCACAGGTCCATAAATCCATCATTTGGTTCGAGACTTGTGTCTTTTCCATTGTCAAATTAACATTTTTATGGAGTTAAAATAAAATTAGTTTCTTAATTACCATGAATAAAAAAATAATTTTCTAAAGTATGAAGTGGTGACTCACATACATACCCTGCACCTAATGAGCCGATAAGGGATTCTCCTCATGTGAGATTCAACAATCAACGCCATGCGTAATCTGACTCCCCATAGTTAGTTTTCTTAGGTCAAAAGCTTGAGGCATGCTGGCACTTCTAGAGGTCGAGGCCTCACAGCTGGTGACTCCACTGGGGACATTTTTTAAAACTGACAAAAACTAAGTGGACTATATTTTATACAAAACACTTTTGGATCAAAATTTATCTAAAGTTGGTTTCATGCATCACTCACTTGCACCCCTATTTTTAAGAAAAGAAGGATAGAAAGTAACATCAAATGAGCATCCCTCCTCATGACTGCTTTTTTTATAGTGAAACCATCCATCCCAAGGTGTATTCAATGATCGTTTTAGTTGGGATAACGAAGATTCACGTAGCCATTGGACCCACATGAATCTCTTTGATTCATATGTGATTAGGTATATCGTGCCTCTAGTCGCTAGATAACCTTTCAAACCACCAAGCTTCATGTAATGATTAGAAATTATCCTAGCTCCCATGAACCCTAAGCTCTGATATAATTCTGTCATTATGAAATCATTTTCATTTATGCATGCATGCATCACTACACATAAAGAAACTTAAGCTAAGTGAAATATTCCAAATTGGTTTTCCTACCACTACCTTATTAAAAAATGTTCACCCTATCTATTGTGTTCTAACTTCTCAAAATATTGATACCTTGTCTCTTTTTATCTAATGGAAAACATGTTGAACGATCATACACCAACCCCTACTGTTGCTGATGCCACTGCTCCTCAAGGCAACATTGTGTCATTTTAGCGAAGGCCTTCAAGAAAAAATAAGAGATGTTGACCTCTGTAATGGAGACCCAAGAACAAATTATTCTAGCTAAGGTTCAAGCTATGATGGCCTAAGTGGATATCTAGCCTACTATCAATGCATCTACCTCCTTTAACTCTGGCAAAGAGTCCCTAACTAAAGATGTGGTCATTATTCCCTCAGTAACTGATCGTGGGGTCACTACACCAACTGACCCTCTCCCGGATCCTTTCCAAAAGGGGACTAAGATCATCCTCTCCTTAAAGTCATGGTTGAAAAATATGAGGAGATTCAGAAGACCCTAACCACTATTAAAAGGAGAGATGATATGGTTGATGTCATGTCTCTCAGCTTATTCCTTAATGCATGACTACTTTTGAAGTTTCAAAAGCCAGTCTTTGAAATGTTTGATGGCATGACTTTCCCCAAGACTCACCTCAAGATTTATGATGGTGCTCTTCATCCTTTAGGTGTAGATGGTGAGCTCCTTGTTTAATTGTTCCAATATTCACTTTCTGGTGCGGCTTTTAGTTGGTTTGTGAACTTGATGATTCTCAAAAACTGATCAGGGAATATATTTGTAATGTTTTTGTAAAACAATATACTTATAATAATGAAATTGATATTATAACAAGGGATCTTGAAACTAAAAAATAGCATCTTAAGGAAACCTTTTCCTCATTTATAACTTGGTAGAGGAAGGAGGCATATCAAATGGTTAATAGACCAACTGAATCTGAACAAGTAGATATTGTTGTAAAGAATTTACTTCCTATGTATTGAGATAAACTAATTACACAGTACTTGCCAAGCTTCAAAGCATTGATCTTAACTCGTTCTCGCATGAAAGACATAATTGATGCTAGATTCATTAAAGATGACTCTCAGTCTTCCTCTTCTATATTTAGAAGGCCTATTCAACAAGGGTAGGTCACCCAAAAAGAGGGTAAAGTCAATGCTATCTCCGCCCATAAGCCAATTCAGCTGGAAAGGAGAAAGGTTTCTAATTTTGGTGGATTTCCCCTTAATGCTATCTCCAAGAAGTGTAGGTGGAGCTTTCACACCATTGCAACCAAAGCCCATTCCAAATCCATTGCCCAAAAATTTCAACATGAATGAGAGGTGTGATTACCACCAAGGGCCATACCATAAAACAAACAATTACAAGGCCCTTAGATATAGAATCTAAGATCTCATTTATTCTAAAGAGATCCTTCCACTTGCCTCTCTTCCAAACATTGGCTCAAATCCCCTTCCTGATCACAACGATAATGCCATTTTGGTTGATGAAGGATACTCTACTCATCTGATACGTGCTACTGATAAGCCTTTGAGTAATTACCACTACTCTGGAGATGACCTACCGTCCTTAGGAAGTCTATCTCCCCTGATTACTCTGGCTGCTGTGGATGACCTACCTTCCTTAGGAAAGTCTATCCTAAGTGACTATTCTTATGTCATAGATTTGACAAATATGAGGGTAGAGATTGATGATATTATCAGAAGTGGGAGAGTTTTACAAGAACCTATCACTCCACCTTAAGCTAGCCAACCAGTGGCTCAATCAAAGGGTACTTCTAAACCAGAAGATGACCCCTTAATGAAAAGACTTAAGAAGACCCAGGATAATATCTCAATATGGAACTTAATCATGTTATCCTATCCTCATCACTAAGCTCTTTTCAAGGATTTGAATTAGTGCAAAGCTTTAGTGGATATTTCTCTAAACACTTTAGTGGCCTCAATTACAATTGCTGCAAAAAGGGCATCCATATATTTTACTGATGATGAAATCCAAACTAGGTCACAATAATACCCTTAATATTAATATTGTTACAAAGGAGAAAATTGTTCTAATGGCTATCATTATTAATGGGTTAGCTCTGAATGTGTTCCCACATAAGGTGGCAAGTTGTCTAGGATTAGAAGATGATGATTTCAGTCCCTCTGATCAAATTGTAAGGGCTTATGACAACTCCAAAAAGGAAGTTTTGGGGTGGCAACTCTGACCTTCATCTTATGTACTACAAACTTTAGAATTCCTTTTTAAATTATTGATGTACCTTCATATTTCAACTTGCTTCTAGGAAGGCCATAGATTTATCAGGCTAAGGCAGTCCCATTCACCTTGCATTAAAAGGTTAAATTTCCATTTAAGAGTGGGATAGTCAAAATTTAAACTGATATGACTAGAAAATATGAAGTCCCAAACATTGTTCCTATCCTGGAAATACAACTTAAGTTGTCAGCATATCCTTTATCTGGCTTCTCATTTGTTCAGTTTATTGAAGCTACTGAAAATTTAAAGGAGCCAATCTCTCTAGTCTTTAATCCTTAATGCAATCCCATGATTGGTAAAATCATGAAACATATGGCCTATTTTCCTAAGATGGGCATAGGCAAAAATCAACAAAGGATCAAGTCTTTTGATGAGTTCACATTCTCCATACCACCTTTTAGTATGGGCTATCATCCTTCTAAGGATGAGATTGAGGAGAAGAAAGATAAAATAAGGAAGAGCTCTGTCATGCTAAAAAATGAGGAAGAATGTGAGTATCCCATTAGGCCTTACCTCAATATGCTAAATGGTTACTTTATGAAAAAAGGAGAGATAGTTCCTTACTGTGCTTTTTATGAACCTTGGGTTTGCCCTATGACTAGTATCACTATTCCTAGCTTTGAGGTCTTCTCTGACATAAAGCTATTATTTGAGGAATTTGCTAGCCAATCTATTTTTTGACTCAAGACTAGGAGGAGAATATGAAAGCTAGCCTCTTTGATGAAATAGTTGTTCTTTCTAACAAGGAGGAAAACCCTAAGCTTTCTACCTTGATCAATCCAGTTCAACAAAAGCCCAACAACTGGCCCTTTGAAGTAAGCCTTTTTTAGTTAGTTGAGATGGATTCTAAGATAGATTCATCTAAGTTTGAGTCCTCTGAGTATTCTGAAACCTCCGAGCCCTATAATGATGTAACTAGTCCACTAGGCTTTAACTATCATTTGATTTAACTATGGACCTTT
>CAOJBK013264266.1:0-10662 GCA_948294925.1 Codiaeum variegatum
CTTCATGAATTAAACTTTAAGACATGCTAGGGTCTTGTAAATTTAATTACAAGATTAATTCAATTATCAATAATAATTAATTAAACTATTATTAATTTATTTCCAAGCTATGGGAATTGCTTTATGCCGTGTGACTTACTAGGTTCATGTTCTAATTAGCATTGGGATAAAAAAAAAACTCTTTTTTTTTCTTCCAAGTGTGTAATCCCCATTTCACACTTAGTCCCATAAGTCATGAGTGACGCCTAGCATAACATATCACGACTACCCAATTAGAAATGAATATTAGAAATTGTATCCTTGACATTGCGTGGACCTCTCGATCATAATTATCGTGCACTCAAATCCCTTCATTAAGGATTCCGAATCTTAGTTAGGTTCATGGAATAGTTAAACCCCATATGCCAGATGATATGACTTCTATCTAGTTATGATTCTTGATAAACCAATTCCTACTAGAAACTCTTTCTAGTGAATCTTAACTACCTTGGCCAAGGATTTGAATATCAAGAACAACTAGAAGTCATAGGATTCCTTCCTTGTTTACCCAAGTTAATGAATCCTTTATTGGAGATCACTTATCTCAACATATCACTGATTATGGCCACCACATTCCATATACAAATACTTGGATAACATTGGTATGTAAGTAGTAACAAATCATAGCCACCAATATGCTAGATAACATGTCACCTCAAGTTTAAGTATTATATGCACAATTATAATCTAGATGATAAGATATTAACTAGTGGATAAAACCCATGTATCTATCATCTAGTGCCATTGTTCAACTTACTCATCATATGAGTATGTCTACATGTTGTCACGACATCACATGTCTGTAGCATGAGACTCACTACCTCCACACTAACAAGTATCTCATACTTGTCGTGTATGACAACAGAGGTGATGGTCTTCCGGATTAATGATGTTCCTATCGATAATTCTATGACCATGAACATCCTTTAAAGTCTATGGCAAAGAGAATCTATCTCTCATATTCTCAAACTCATTGAGAATAGATTCTCTTACATAAGACTTAAGGAACATATATACATTTAACATAAAACCAAATGAATTCATTAAATGAAATATATATATTAAATGCCATTAAGGGAATATGATTACAAATATATGCAATGTACTTAGCTTTTAGACATACAACCCTAACATGGGTTTCCTCCAATCCCGAGTGACATTTATGGCAAAGACCCCTGGATGTTTTTCCACCTGATCATGAAGTCGTTCGATACCCTTAGAACATAAGACTGAGATTGACCTAAATTCTAAAGGAATTTTCTTGAACCATTAGAGATAACTTGATGCCCCTTGTTTGCTTCTTATTGGAAGCCCTAGTAGAGTATTCCAAGGAGATATGATCAAAAGCTTCCAATAAATGCATGGCCTTGTTACAATAAGGCTGAAAAATCGGTGCTTCACACTTGTATTCCCCAGTCAACTAGTTGATAACTAATAGAGAATCAACCCTAACGTCCATTGATCATACCCCCAGCTCATTCAAAATTTCTAGCCTTATGATCAGTGCTTCATACACCGCTTGATTAATAGAACAAGGGAAACTAAGAACAAACCCGAGCTTGGTGGTAATGCCCCCTGGCGAGGTTAGTATGATGCTTGCCCCTATCGATGTTGAAGTTTTCGATCTATAAAACTACAATTCCCAAGCATACCCCTGAGATACATAATTCACTTCTTCCTCCAGGATATCTTTGTTGGGGTGGTGAGCAAGAAAATCGTCTAGGGCATGACCTTTCAATGCTCTATGTGGGATATATTGAAGGTGAAATTCTGAAAGACCTACTGCCTACTTTCCAATTCTATTCATCAAGTAGGGCCTTGACAATATGTACTTCATCACATCAGTTCAGCTAATGACCATAACTACCATAGGAAGCATGTAATATTTAAGCTTGGTACAAGAAAAGTACAAGGCAAGCCCTAATTTTTCAATCGGGATATACCTTATCTCGATTTCAGTTAAGCTCCTGCTAAGATAATAAATGGCCCTCTCAAATCCCCCTTGATCTTAGGATAACATGCTCATAATTATATCTTCCAAAGCCGATATATATAACACTAGGGTCTCATTGAGCTTGGGAGGAGTCATAACTGGTGGCTTAGTTAAATAGGCTTAAATTTCATTAAATACCACTTAATGCTTCTCTATCCAAGTAAATTCCTTATTCCCCTTAAGCAACAGTCTCTAAAGCTGAAGTTTCCTAGTTATGATCGCAATGAATCTTCTCAAGAAATTGATCTGCCCAATCAATCTTTATAGATCCTTCATCGTCCTTGGGGGAGGAGTCTCTAGGATTGCCTTATCCTTGTTTTTATTAATTTTGACTCCCCTTTAATGAACCAAGAATCCCAAAAAGTTACCTGCTGATACCCCGAAAGCACATTTTAAGGGATTTATCTTGAGCTGGTATTAACTCTTATTCTCAAAGGATTGCCTTAAATATGTCAGGTGTTGCTCCTCTTGTTGGGATCTCACCACCACATCATCAATATACACCTCCATGAACTTTCCTAAGAAATCATAAAAGATGGTATTCATTGTCCTTTGCTAGGTGGCCCCAACATTCTTCAAACCAAAAGGCATCATAACCCATTCATATGCTCCAATCAGTCTGGGACACCTAAAGGCTATCTTGTTTACATCTCCCTCGGGGATCTTGATTTGATTATATCATGAATACCAATCCATGAAGATCGAAATAGTGTTTTTAGCAGCCGAATCTATCAATATATTGGTTATGGGAATGGGATACTCATATTTGGGAGTTTTTGTATTCAAATTCTTAAATTCAACACACATCCTTAACTTCCCAATTTTCTTGATCACTAGGACTATGTTGGAGAGCCATTCCGCCTAAGTTGTGGGTCAAATGAAGCCTGTTTTAAGAAACCTTTCAATTTCTTACTTTATCAACTCCTTTACCTTAGGAGACATTCCCCTTATAGGTTTCTTGAATGGCTTAAACCTTGGTTTGATGGGAAGCTTATGCTTAACCAATTCCCTTGCAAGTCCTGACATTTCATCATAAGTCCAAGAAAAATAATCCTTAAACTCTCTCAGGAGATCCACCAATTTTGTTTCAAATTTCAAGGATAATTTTACACCAAGGAAAATTGGTTGTGGGTCTGCCTCTATACCTAAGTTGATCTCCTTCAAGGGATCTTAGATTTCCATTGGTTCATCTTGGAGCTTTTTGCTTGCAACCCCTAAATCTTTAAGCTCCAGGTTATAGTGGGATCTTAGTCTTCATCCTTATAAATAAACTTCACTGAGCACACTTGCTCCTAAAATAGGTTACGAAGCTTGAGAATAACCTCCATCTACCCCTTGGAGATTTTATCCATGGATCATTCAGATGATGAAGCTCATTCAATAGCCCGAACCATCTTTGGTCGAGATAGTTACTCAGTTAACACAACCTTCATATCAATCTTCTTTTCAGAGTCTAAGAATAGCCTTTTAGCTCTAGTATCATAATAAACCACATCCGAGAAATGGACTTCCTACCCAAAAGGATTAGGGTCATCATGCACTATCTTTACATAGTCATCTCTAAAAATAATTAATATTTGATGCATGCTTGGGAGGATGCAAAAGTATGAATGAATCCAATCCATTCCTAGTAAGAGATTATAGTTGAGCTAAGTATCCACCATGTAACAACTAGTTGGCTGAGTTTCCCTGTCGACTTTTAATTGAATCACAACAAAGCCTTTTGGAAGTGTCTCACTCCCCGCAAAGTCATGCATGGTAAGCTCGGACCTCTCGAGATCCTGAGAAGTGAGGCCCCATTTTTTAAAGGTTTTGAGTGGTAAGATGTTTACCCTAGCTCCACTATCCACCATAACTCTATTTGTTAGTATGTCATTTACCTCGGCTTTAATATAGAGGGGCTGAATATGATTTTCTAAACTCCTCTAAGACTCCTTTATTATGATAGATAATGGTTGCAAACTTCCTTTTTCATCAATCTCAGCCTCTAGTACATCCCCATCAAGAGTAGCTTGCTGACTAGGTTTGGCTTAAAATTCTTAAAAAAGTATCGTAACCTTCTCAGGGTCTTCCTTTACTTCAAAAATTGGAGAGATGGTCATCATGTTGATACTCATCCTTTTAATCAGTTATGGTTCTTCTTTCTCTTCCCTGACCGATTTTTTTTATCCCGGGGGCATTTTTTCAACCATACTTCATGTCTGACCCCATTTATATTTATAATGGCAAGGCTTGATTTGGAGCTTGCTTCTTGAGACTCCGTGCCCTTGGATTTTTTATTTAGAGGCTCCTCTTTTTGACTCTCTTTAGGTCCCCTAGGTGTCCATCATTTGGCTAGTACTCCTTAAGGTGCTTATTATTAAATCTTCTTCTATCATAAGCTTCGTTGAGGAGTCTTTCATCTTTGATGACTAGTCTCTGGTTAACCTTGTCAATGAGTGCTTTGTTCTTGCCCTTAATTTTAGCTATTCTTTCAGCCTCGTTCCTTTCTTTCTCCTCCCAATACCTATCCTCTCGCTCTCGAGCTTTCATATTTCTCTCCCAAAGTTCTTTCCTTTTCTTAGGATCAGTCCTCATAGCCACTTGGAGTCTCTCCATCTATTGCTGCCTTTGCAACCTTTGCGTTTGAGTATGGGTCAGGATTAACTTTTGATTCCTCCTACTATGGCCGATTCGAGAGAACACCCTTCCGAAGCTTGAAGCCTAGGACTTAGCTTGATGCTGCTTCCATTTCTCCACCTTCCTAGCAATGGGTTTGAAAGTCTGAGGTGTTCTCTCTTTAGAAGGGTGAGAATTCTCTTTTGTAACCACAGGTAGAGGTTTTGCCCTAACAACTTTGTGGAATTATCTTCTCAGGATAGTGGTGCCTTTCATGAACCAGGTGCTTCTCTTTACTCTTAGTCATGGCTTGCCTCTTCTCTAGGGCTTGGGACTTTGGAGAGACTTTCTTTCTCTTTGGGATGACTTCAAACTACACTTTTCAATTAGGGCAGGTCAAGCATGTCTCATACCTATATCCCCACCCCTATAATTTAACTTCTATGGGACCTTTCCTTCAAGGTCGAGTTTCATCCTTGAGCAATAAACTTGTTTACCTGACCTGTGTGGCACTAGAGGAGTCACTGTTATCATTTCCACATTGATGCCAACTTTTGCCCCTTTAGGAAAAGGGGTGGTCTCCATAAAACTCTTATCTTTGCCCGGGAATATGAGCCTACCATCATCAATGGCCTTTTGCATCATATTTCTTAAGGTGATGCAATTGTTGGTATAGCATCTATCAATATTATGCCACTTTCAGTAAACCCTTGGGTTCTACTCATAGGGCAAAATGACATGCCCAATTCTTAGCTCTATTTGCCCATCCTTCAGGAGCAAATCAAAGATTTCCTCAGCCTTTGAGATATCAAAGGAGTACTCCTTGGCCAACTTGTTTGTTTCTTGTTTCTTCGTGTACTAGGTTTGAAGTACATGGCATGAGTATGGATTTTTTACTTTTAACTCGGCCACACGCACATCAATCTCCTTCTCTGATTCAGATTCTTCTGCTAGAACCGAGTATGCCACATGATCCTTGTAATAAGAGCGAGAGGGCTTCTTCTGCTCTTTTTTTTTAGCAATCTCTCATAGCTTATTACTTGGTCTTTGAGGTCATAGAAATCATAAAATTTTATCCCTTGGAACTTCTCCCGAGTGGCCATATTCATTCCCCCAAAGGCTAATTCCACAAGTTCTGTGTCAAGGACTCAGGTAGGGCACTGAGTTTTCAATTTTTTGAATCTTGCATCATATTTCTCAACTGCCTCACCTGAATTTTGAGTTAACTTGGCCAGATCATCTAATGTGATGTTCAGCTCAGAATTGTAAAACTCATCAATGAAGGCCTGAACCATTTGATCCCAAATTTGGATGCTCTCTTGCCTGAGTAGATTGTACCACTCTAAAGTAATACCCATGAGAGAGTTACCAAAGAGACTTAACTTAAGGTAACCATTGGACGGAGCTTCTCCACATTGTACTATGAAGCGAGAGATATGTTCCCTTGTACTAACATTGCCTTCCCTAGAATATAGTGTGAATTCTTTGGTCTTGTACTCTTTCGGGAATGGATGGAACACATCAATGCATTCGGGATATGGTTGTTCATAGGGGTCCCTAGGAAATCTGCTAACTCACACACCCATCCTCTGCAATTGCCTGGCCAACTCATTATCATTCCATTACTCGGAGTTTTGAAACCCTAGGTTAATCATTTGAGGTTATGGATAAACTTTAAAAGGTTGTCCCTGGGATGGAATAAGAGCCATTTTATCATCTTGGGGAAGGATAGATGCTTGCCTTGGGGCATGGACTGGTGGTATATAGTGCTGTGGATATCGGCTTGGGTCCCCTTGGTGTTTTCCTTGGCCGATAATGTTCCTTTGTGTGATTCTTAGCTCCCCATATTACAAGTCTTCTCTTCACGGTTGTGGCCAATATTGTCAGGATGCAGGTCCCCTATTGGCAGTTATGTTATTACACCTTCCATTGAGAATTTTGGTGAGGTTTGTAATAGAATTGGTGAAAGTTTAGATGGTGTTATACACCCTATTTTAAGCATCATGATTCTCTTCCATGAATGGACGCATCACCTAGGCTACTTGATTCACCAAGCCCGTGTACATGTCTATGTTTGCCTGAGCAATTATCGATCCAATAGTATCGACATCGACAATGGATAGGATTCTTGGCCTAGGAGGCTCGAGATCCCTGTTGTACTCACCCTCAGTAGTATTGCCTCAAAGAGGGGGTGGTAAACTTCCTGGGATGATAACTTCTCAAGGCCGAGTATTCATTTCGTCTTCGACTATACCTACAGTCACAAGATCAATAAGATCATGAGAAGGGTCACCAGTTTTATTAGTTTGTCTCTAATGTTTTCCAACCATATTATTATCCTAGAGAGTTTCCATTGAAAGTGCCAATTCTATTTACGTAGAATTTGGTGTCCCAAGCTATTAAGGGCACTCAGGCTAGTAAGGTATCAGTCCAAGGGTCTCGATCTGATAAGATCATTATTATGGGTTCTCTGTGTTAGTATAGGCCGGATAAATATAAATCAAATATATGATAACCAAGGCAAGTACAATATCAAACCCAGATGGTATTGATCCAAACAATATTTCTTTTTGGTATTTTTCCAAGTACAATCATATGACAATGAGAATAAAGAAATAACCAAAGGATTAAAAAAGTAAACCTAGGTGTAGATACGTGTCTCTGGGTTAGATGATGATGTCTCTGCTGGTTATCGTCTTTAGGGCTTTAAGTGGATCATTCTCTCCCATATATAGGCGATGCCATCATCGGGAGCTCCTAGTCGGTCCGGAGGAGATGGGCTTGGTATCTAGGCAAAAGCCGTCAACCACTTCTACCAATGAAGATTAGAGCCCTTTATATACCTTTCTAAGATGGTGTAAACCTTCCCTAAGTTTATCATGAGTGGATTTGGGCTTGAGAATATGAACCCTTGGTTTGGGCTTACAACAAAAAGGGCTTGGAGATAACCTTGGGTTTTGGATTTTGAGGTCAACCTTGTTGAACCCTTAGAGAATGGGCCTTGGTCAATCTTGGCCTTAGAGGATTAGAGGCTTAACTTCCCAGCCCTAGCCTACATATCTCGCCTAGGGGCTTGTTATTGGTCGTGACCCATTAAGTACTTCTCGCCTAAGGCTTAAAGATGAAGGCCTTATCTAACATGCCCCTAGATTGAATGCCAGTAGGATCTCGTCGTGGGCTTTAAGAATTGGGCCTGAACGTTTTACTCACCCAGAGGCTCCTTTTTTGAGTTTCAAGGCTTCCCAGCCCAAGTCCATCCATGAACTGGGGTTATCTTTTTCTCAGAATCCTCTCTTTTTTGGGCCAGTGTAAACATCTATATGACCTTCACACACACATTTTCCACAATTGATGTGGGATCCTGAAAGACTAATAATTAATTATATCATATTTCAATCAATACTAACTATTATAGTAGAAGTCACAAAAAAAATTTCTACTTAGTTTCCCTCCTAAAAAATTCTTCTCAATAATTTTTTTTATTATTTTATTTTAATTTAACTATTTTATTTTTTATTATTATCATTATTATTATAATAATATAATTAATTCTAATTATCTCTATAATTTTATTTTATAATATAGTAATATTTAATAAAAAAATGATGAACAAATAAGAAAAATAAATAAATAATTCTTTAAATATTATACTATCTTATATAAATTTCAATTTTATGGAAAAAAAAATAATAGTAATACTAATAGTATCTCCAATAAACTCTTTATTTGAACCATATTCTCTATTTTAAATAGCCATAAACAAAATACATATTTCAATAGGCTCTCTATATTTAAATTATAAAGTAGAGAATTTGTTTGACTTTCTACACTTAGAGAGCATACTCCACTCTCTACTCTATTTATTGTTAATGACATTTCAAGTTTTTATACTTATTCTATTTTTCTATTGGTTTGTTCTCCAAAAATATTTTTCTCTCTCCTTATCATAATAATTATTTATGAATTAAAATAGAATAAATAGTGAAATATACATAACACTATTGGAGTTGTACATGATTTTTTACTTTATATTTTTTAAAATTATTTAAGATGCTCTTTATTGTTAAGAAAATGCTCTTTAAAATAAATAGCAATAAGAGCATCTCCAATAACCTCTTTATTTTACCTAAATTCTTTATTTTAGAAAACTATCTTAAAAAATGAATCATCAATACGCTCTTTAATTTTTATATTATAGAGTAAAGAGTGAATTTAGTTCTCTACATTTCGAGAGTCAACTTCACTCTCTAATCTAAATTTCATTTAATACATTTTAATTTTCTAAACTATATTTATGGAAACTTTTTTCTTTTCTTCCTGGTACACTATTATTTTTATATTAAAAAAAGAATTCACTCTTTCCACTAGACCATTAAAATTTATTGAAAGAAACAAAATATTAAAGAATATAAATTTAAAGAGTCTATTTAAGTTGAATAAATTATTTAACTCTTCATATTTAATGATATTTCAAAATGCTCTTTATAATGCAAAAAATGCTCTTTATTTTAAAGTAAACCAGAGTCAATTGGAAAAATTTTAAAAATTATAGAATTATGTTTAAAGATATAAAAAAAAACTCAAACAAACTACTATAATAGTAATTCTCTTTTTTATGAAAATTTTATATTAAAAAAATATAAAATTTTCTACATTACCAAAAATGTAGAAATATTAAAATTATATTTATATTTATAAGAAAAATTTTACATCTTGTTTACAAAGAAAATTTTATATAACCAAAAATAGAGAGACATAATTTTATATTCTCATTCAAATTTTCAAACTAAATAAAAATTTCTTGCCAATTATTATTTTAATTTATTTTTTCCCTTTCTTATTATTATTTTTTTTAAAAAATTAATCATTTTTGTTCTACATTATGATTAAATGCATAAATTATTTTCATTTATTAATTACATATTTTACAATAATTTGATAGTAAAATTGATTTTCATTTGAATATTTATATATTTTTATTTATCATCAAAATCTTTTATTATTATTTTTTTTTACATATTATCACAATTTAAATAAAAAAATATTTCTCATTTAAATATTTATATTTTTTCATTTATTTTCAAATTTTTTAATTTTTATTTATTCTTATCTAATCAAGTTAAATCTTAATTCATTTTATAAATTTTTTAATTAAAATTTTATCCCATTTCCTCTATTATATTATAAACAATTAAATAAATTTTATATTATAGTAGAATAGAGTGAATAATTCTGCGACGACAATCCTTAAAATTGTGAAATGGCCCCTAATCTTTTTCCTTCTAAACAAAACAACCCTAACCCAAATAAAACCCCACGAGAGGAAAAATCACAGATTTTCGTTTGCAAGTAGTCCATCTATCATTCTCTGTCGCATCCCATAAGAAGGTAAGCGGCGAGGGAAGTAAAGACTGTTCTCGTTCCGCCTCTTTTTGCATTCTTCAACGGCAATCACACCATTTTTCTGTTCAGGTAAAGCCTTTCTATATTGATGTTCTGATTTATTGGTTATAATCGTAAGGAACTTTTTTGTTTTCCATCAGATCTCACTTGTTTCCTTTAGTCAATCGCTTATATTCTGTTTGATTCTCGTCTCCATGGTCCTGTATATTGTAATTAGGGTTTAATTTACTGGTATTTGTGTTATTATATTTTTTATTGTTGCTCAAACTTTGTAGTAGTCACAATTAAGGTTTAATTGATATTCGTTAATTGGGTCTGCCCATTTGGGTATACGCTAATAAGAAAATCCAGTGGTCTGGAGCATTTTTATGTCGTTAGTTCAATTTTGTAGATTTCCTGTTTTATGGGATTGGGGTTTTTGTATTCATGAGTTATTTTATTTTATTTTATTTTATTTGAATTTAATTTTCTTTTTACTTGAATTTATGGTTACTGAATTGGTGTTATTTGTTGTACGGTTTTAGGGTTAGTTTGTGGAATTGATGGCGTCAAAGTTGCAACAGATGCAGTCTAAGGCATCCCAGGCATCAAAGTTTGTGGCCAAGCATGGAACTGCTTACTACAAACAA
>CAOJBK013264549.1:0-10627 GCA_948294925.1 Codiaeum variegatum
ATTCGTGATGCCTATGATAGTCGTGTTATTTCACTTCCTCATATCAGCACTGCTTTTCAAATAGCTGACGTGTTCACAAAGGCTCTTTCTCGAGACCGTCATCAGTTCCTGGTTGACAAATTGATGCTTCACAATCATCCAGCATCAATTTGAGGGGGATATCAATGGCAATATATCAATGGCAATAATCTGTGACACTAATTCAGGAATTATTTGCAAGATTTGTGGCTCCAATTATGGCAATAATCTGTGATACTAATTCTGGAATTATTTGCAAGATTTGTGCCTCCAATTATGTTATTCTTCTTATCATGTATTTGTACATATTTCCTAGAATAACTAGCTGATAGTTAATTACATTAGCTGTATATATTTGTTGCCTAATTTAGACTGTAGATTATTTTCTTATTTAAGGATAAAGATCACGAGAGAAAAGGGCATTCAGCCATTTTACTCAAATTGTGTTACAAAATAGTACCACCCATCGAATTTCAACCTAAATTAAGCTCCCATCTTATCAACTAAAACCCACTAAAGCCAAAACAAAAAATGGCCTGTGATGGAAAAATGCACATGTACCCAAGAAGCAAATTTGACAAAATTTAAAAAAAAAAAAATCCTTCCATTTCAGTTAAAATGAAACAATCCCTAAAAATAAACCAAAAAAAAAATCAAGCTATATTATCACTTTATTCAACATATGAAATAAAAATCGAAATTAAAAGAAGAGTCATGTTTAAATAACACAAAATTAAGCAAATGCAATATATAAACTTACCGATCTGAGACTAAATCGAAAAATGTTGAAAGCCTCAGACTTCAATTCGAAAATAAAATTAGGATATTGCCGCTGAAAATGAAAGTAGATTGTTGGTGAGAGGGGAGAGGGAGTAGAGTATAACTGTAAACGAAAAATGAGTGAAATCAAAAACCGCTTTTATTTGAAACATAGCACTATTTGAAACAGAGCACTTGAAGGAAAGGAAAGGAAAAAGGGAAGACAAAATCCAAAAAGCACCGTTTTACGCGGAGTGCCGCCAAAGTCAGTAGTCTTCTTCAGTTTTTTTTTTTTTTTTTAATTTTATAATTACTAATTAACTTACAAAATGCCCTTGTTATTCTCTAAATTTAATAGCCACGTCGTTTTGTTCTCTATCCTGTTTTTTTTCCCACTCAACTTCCAACAGCTTTTTATTTATGCCAACATTAACATAAACATACCACATGTAGAAAAAAAAAAAACATTAACATGCCATTAATAAAATTTAAATATGAGAAAATTAAGATTTTTTTTTCTGTCCCAGTCATTAAAGGAGCATCCCATGAAATCTCAATTGCCATTAAATCTATTTTGGATATCAATCTCCAACAACAATAGAACGATCGTAGATCGTCTCCAGCAAGTCATTCCAATCCAAGTGTCATATCTTGCATATAGTCATTATATTCACCCATGTATATTAAATTATTTGTCATGATTCATGCCACTATCAGCAATATGCTTCGATGGTTGAGGCATCATATTCGCTCATCCTAGATTACAGGAAGGTAATTGTAATTCCTCTATGAATACTTTACTTATTTTCAAAGACAAGATTAATCACTTCAAACACTTTGTACCCTATTATCTCTATTTCTCTCTTATTTCTATCGACTTAGACATTAGAGTGTTTGTCCTAGGTATCACCTTGTGCTCTTTTTTGGTTTAATCTCATGCTCTTCCAAACAGTACAAGATGTAAACCATTAGTCATCTTAGGTTAACCATATTGTTCCTTGATACATCATTGGTGCAGTGAGCGTGGAATATACCCTTGTTGAATCAATCCTTTTTTTTTCCTTCAAATTGGTCTAAAGAGTGAAGCCATTTAAATGGCAAACCCTATGAGGAATCTTAACTTTAATTTGGCCCTCAATATATTTCTAAAGGAGCTTGGATTGAATCTAGTTAATAATCAACACACTTCCCTCATTAAAGTCCGTAATGGTAATAAAGGCTAAAGCTATAAGGTATGGATTGACAAAAGCACAATCAGGAATAGCCAATTTAAACATGGATATGCTCCTCCTAATTTCGATAACCCAATTGCTAAACAAAGATTATGCAAGGTTTACTTGAATTTAAACAAGTAAATGGAAAATTGAAACAGTAAGTGCATTAAGTCACTCAAGGATAAGCTTGGCCCACAACTCATACTACACTTGTCATCCCCATGTATATAGACCAACTCCCATGGGAGCCAAATGCTAAAGTTTTAGGTTTAATGGTTGACATAATTATGGGAGGCAAAGCTGGTAAAAGAGGCATGAGCTCTTGCAATAGGGGGGAGACTATAATCCAATATGGAGATGATGAGGGCGAGCACTCAAGAAATGTGTGCAATCGCTTAAGGGAAACAACTTTGAAAATATGGTGAAAATTTTCCTCAAGACATTAGGGATATGAGGTAAAGTTCTTAATTTCAACATTAATATGGAGTCACCTTTAGTGGAATCCATCATAGTTAAGGACTATCCAAATAAGTTCAACATCCCAACTCACATGGACAACTGTAATAGGACCTCATACTTAATAAGCCATGTGAACAAATTCAAGATAAAGATCAACACTCAAGCATACAAAGGTCATGTCCTTTGTAAGTTCTTCCCTACTACTCTTAAGGGGATAGCTTAATAATGGTACTAACCACTAGAACTAAACTCCATCAGTTTATTTAAGGAGTTGTCAAAGCTCTTTTATTCGAGGTTCATCACTTTATTAGCAACTAAGAAAATCTCAGTAGACTTGTTATCCTTAAGGTAGAGAAAGAATGGGAGCCTTAAGAACTTCATAAATTGGTTCAACAAGGAAGCCAACATGGTTAATAAGCTATAATATGATATGGTCTACCTCGCGTTGCTCAATGGTACTACCAATAAGGTCTTACAATCGAAGCTCCTAAAAAAATCCAGAACCTTCCCTAAGGTGATGGCTACTACACAGACCCATATAAGATGGATTAAGATCTTTAAAATTTAGAAGAAAAAATTAAATAGGTGGAATCCATAAATAATACCAGTGAAATCCATAAGGATCGTGAAGGAAGCAGTAGCAATAGTCATGGAAGATGACTACGAGGTTCATTTGACAAGGGATATGGGGGTCAAACAAAAGTAGTTCTTTCACACTCCTAAATGTCTTTAGAAAAGATGTCTTGATGTGGATAAAAAAGAGTGGTGAAAAAGTAAGATGGCCACCAAAGATAAGTGATTCTTCTAGAGCCTATTAAGATAATAACAGGTATTATGAATTTCGTTAATATAGGTGTCATGATGCAGAAGAGTACTAGCATCTAAGAGAAAAAATTGAAAAGTAGAACTAAAGAGGGGCACTAGGGGTCATGCGCTATGTTAGAAGGCAAGATGCAATAGATTGAAAAAGGAAAAAGCTGGTAAGGAATGAAAGAAGGGATGAAGAATGAGATTACTGTCTACTGTAGAGAGAAAGACAGGTGGTAGGTGATATTTATGTAACCCTGGGTGGAAGCATGAGTGAAGATAGTTCCATATATAGAATAAAGGTTGCCGGGGAAGTATACATTGTAATGCAAAAAGGATGAACTTGGGTTCAAACAAATGGATATCCCACTAATTGGTTCATCATAAAATTCTCTGACGAAGATACCAAACATACATGTCATCCTCACAATGATGCCCTAATAATCTAATGGTTCATCCATAAATAAAGTGTGAAGAAAATTTTGGTGGATGACGAAAGTTTAATCAACATGATAAACTTGAGAATGTTCAAGAAGGTGAAATTAAGTGAGAAAGATATAAGGGTAGTGGCAACCCTTTTGGCTGGAATCAGAAATCAAACAATAAAACCTTAAGGGTTAGTTATATTATTAGTAGAACTAAAAGATGATGATCTGACAAGGGAAGTCAAGATAAAGTTTATGGTGGCTGGCATTTCATTTTCCTATAATGTCATATTGCAATGACCCTACTTGTATATAATAGAGGCCACCTTAGCATCAAACATCTACCATCTATGTCTAAAGATCCTGACACCAAGAGGTGTATATGTAGTTAGGAGATGCCAAGAAACAACAAGGCATGCATATTTTAATACATTAAAAGGGGACTATCAAAAATTCCACCTCGATGTGGAAGATGTGCCATCTCATACTATAATATCCCAACTTGAAGGGATGTGATAAAGATTAACCTAAGTAGGGGCGAGGTGGGGGTTAAATTTAATATGGATCATTTCATAAGCCAATAAGTCATAGTAACCTTATAAGGAAATTAAGATGCTTGCATTTGGGACATGACGGATCTGGTGGTGGTGGACTCTGGTGTCATTCTGCACATGTTGAATATCCATAGTTCAGTTAAACCTAAAGTATAAAAGAAAAGGAAGAACTCTCTAAAGAAGCAAGTGACCATTGTGTTGTCCCAACAATGGATACTAAGAGCAGGGGTGAATTAGTGTTTTGAAATTTTTTTAGATTTTTCAAACAAGTGTATCAAGTTTTAATTCTTTTAAGACCTTTTTCAATTAAAGAGAAAGTTATAACATAAAGAAAATAGAACTAAGAACTTGAGTGTGTATGCAAACAAACTTCAAATCACCAATTCAATACATTAAACAAAGAAATTCAAAAATAAACAACAAGTAAAAGAGAGAGAAGAAAGAATGCCAGTTTTATAGTGGTTCAGAGTCATTCTCTTATGTCCACTCTCTCAATCAAACTGATTAAGATTCCACCATCTTCAATCTGAAGCTCCCTAGCTTCTTATTCTCTAAAATTTCCCCTAAGTACAATGAATGAAGCAACCAACTCCAAATATAAGTGTTTTTACAAAATATTCAAGTCAAAAGACTTGTTTATTATATGCTAGGATAAGGATTTTCATTTGAGAACCTAGCTAATGGTTTTCTTAAACCTAAGGGTTTACAATGAAGTATTAAGGGTTTAAGAAAATAAAGAAATGTTGATCTTAATGAGCTTTAAAATCATGAACAAATGATTAGAATTACAATGAAATAGTTCTTGTAACTACTTGACTTTGTTTCTAGTCTTCTCTTTTATACCTTTGCAATTTGAAGCCAAAAACTTGTCTCCGACATTCAAAAGGTACTGATGACATCATTTCCAATAGTTCTTGATAGCTTGAATACAGGTGTATAAGGCTTGAGTGATACGGGAGTATCCGGTAGGTAGATTTGAAATAAATAGCCATTGGATTGGATACGGGCATATAGAGCCCTGTTAATACGAGCGTATCCATTTGAACTTGAAATCCCAAATGCCTTTATACTGGCATACGATTGTATAAAGTTAGCTCTATACGGGTGTTTCCACTTTGCCATACTATTATATAGATCGAGTCCATATGGGTGTATCCAACTGATCATGCACTTTTTGAAAATAATTTGATTCTAAATCGATTGTTAGTTCGTTCAAAGTGTATAGGCATGAAATATTAGTACCATAAATATAATTATGCACCAAATGCTCATAGATTTCTCAATCAAACAATATTTTGACTAATAATCTCTTTTAAAGCACAATCATATTATAGGTTTTGAAATCATCAAAATATGGAGGACAACTAAAGAAATTCAAAAACTATTAGATGCAAGGGTCATCTGTGAAGTACATTTTCTTGAATGGCTAACAAATGTAGTTATGGTAAAAAAAAAGGCACATAGGACATCTTTGTATGTGTGTAGAATTTATTGGCTTGAATAAGGCATATCCTAAATATCCTTACCCCTAAGTAAACATTGATCACTTATTGATTCTACAATTGGGCATTGACTGTACTCCTTCGTAAATGCTAATGAGGGGTACCACTAAATTTGTATGCATTATCTTAACAAAGAAAAGATTGCTTTTGTGATGGACCAAGGAACCTATCATTATAAGGTGATGCCTTTTGAATTGAAAAATACAAACGCAACTTAATAGAAGATGTTTAATGCCATGTTTACAAGTCATATTGGTAAAAATATGGGAGTCTATGTGGAGGATATGATCTTCAAAAGTAAGAAATTTACAGATCAACCTAGGGATATAGAGATGGTAATGAGCACCCTTTAGTCCTTCAATTTGAAGCATAACCTTGAAAAATGTGTTTTATGGTGCCAACAAGCAAGTTCCTAGGGCATATGACCTCAAAGAGTATAAAGGTCAATTGAAAGTAAATTAAGGTAGTTTTGGAGATGAAGCCTCCTTCTAACATAAGGTAAGTTCAAGCGTTGAATGGTCGAATAAATACTTTGGAAAATATCATCTCTTGTTCAGCTAGAAGGTCATGACCATTTTTTAAGGTACTCAATGGGTTGAAGGACTTTAAGTGGATAAATGAATGTCAAAACTCCTTTACAGAGTTGAAGACCTTCATGAACACTACCCCACTCTTAAGCAACATCTACCTATTTAACATAAAGGATACTATAACTTTAGTGTTAATTAAAGAAGAGGGTATAAGCAATTTCCCCTTTTATTATGTCATTTGGGTACTTCAAGATGTTAAGTTGAGATATCCAAAGTTAAAAAAGCATGATTAAGGCATGATTTTGAAGCTCGCACTATTGTGGTAAGAACTGACCTTCATTTGAGGAAGATCTTACGGAAGCCAAAAGCACTAGGAAGGATTATTGAATGGGCTATAAAAATTGACGTGGATGGGGTGAATATGAGGCTTTAAAGGCAACAATGGCCCAAGTGTCGATAGACTTTATTGTAAATCTTACACCCGTGAAAGATCCTTATATTATCCCTCATGAATCATGGGAGATGTGAGTAGATGGTGACGAATGTGATGAAGGATTGAATGTAGGTATAGTACTTAAAGGTCAACATCAAATATTTATCAAGTATGCTTTAGGGTTTAGACATTGAAAATTCTAACAAAGGGGCAAAGTATGAAGCTCTAATCAATGCATTGATGATTATGAGAGAAAAAAGGATGGAGCACCTGATGATATATAGAAACTCATAGCTAGAATTGAATTAGGTGTAAGGGAACGTCAAATTAAAAGAAGACAAGATCACTCCTTATGTCAATATCATTGAGGGTATGATAGAAAAACATTGGAAGATTGTCCTAGTTTCGAGCAAAGAGACCGCACAAGTAGATGAAGTGCTAAACATCTCAGGCTAAGATGGATATGTTTTAGAACATACCCTTAGCAATACAAAAGGCTCCAACCACCAATGGAGAACTTGTATGTATGGTGCAATAGTAAGAAAGTTGGATGGAGCCCTTATACAATGGTTAGTAAATGGTATAACCCCTAAAGATAGAAAAAAGGCTAAGAAGATTATAAAAAGGGCCAAAGAGTTTAGTTGGTACAGGAAAGATCTTTATAGAAGATCTAAAAACCCATCCTTGGGTAAAATGTATTCCAAAAGAAAGCATAGAATATGTATTATAGGAAATACATGAAAGCATTTATGGTACCTAATAGGCAACCATAACCTTGACCAAGAAGGTCCTCCTTCGATGTTATTATTGGCTTACCATCAAAGCTAATACTAAGGAAATGGTAAGGAAATCTAGAAGATGTCAAGAGCATGTAAATGTTCCTAGAGCACCATTTACATGTCTTTCCCTTATAGGTACGACATGGCCCTTTTATCAGTGGTGTATTAACATCTTAAGCCCTTTCATCAATGTATAAGGCATAATAACTTTTTTTCATGGTTATAGATCATTTGTCCAAGTGGCTAGAAACAGAACCTATAGCTACAATTACATAAAACAAGGTTATTGGCTTTGTTTTTAAGTTTAGAATTTTCTCTTTGAAGGTCATCATCATTGAGAATAACAAACATTTTGACTCAAAACACTTCAGGTCTTTCTACCAAGGCTTCACGTTGACATTCTCTTTTCATCCTTAAACTAATTGCTATACAGAGATGACCAACATAACCATCCTAACACACTAAAGAAATTTCTAAATGATAAGAAGGGAAATTAGGTCGATGAACTGAACATTGTTCTATAGAGTTTCCAAACCACATTGCTCACCTATTAACAAAACCACCTTCTCCTTAATGTATGGAAGCAAAGAAAGTTGTGCTTATTAAAATTGACTAACCATTATTCAGAGTGGAGTTTATTGATCAGGTAGAGCAAGATATAGAGAGTCGTGTTGGAATAAACTTAGTAGGAGAACCAAGAGATCTTACTTATACATATACAACATCATACAAGCATAATATATCCCATTATAATAATTAGAAGGTTAAGCATTGAGCCTTTCAAGAGAGCAATCTAGTAAAAAAAAAGTTCAAGATCATAAAAGGAAATGCTAGGATCAGCAAATTATAGCCCAATTGGGAAGGACCTTACAGAGTCAACAAAGCCCTAGAACTAGGTGCATATCAATTGGAAGACATGAAAGACAATATCCTACTACCTAGAACTTGGAAAACTTAAAAAAGTTTATCGCCATTAGTTTAATTATAATTAATTACTACTGTAATTAATGTTATTCACTTATGTTTGATAATATTATACTTTTTGAAGTCCAGGTAAATGATGAGAGTACTAAAGGCGTCCAACCTAGTTGAGATTGTTTGGTGTGTCAACTGACCTAGCAACATGAATAGAATATATTTATATGAATTTCTTATCTACTTATTTATTTGAATACAAAAAGATAATGGTACCATAAGAAGTGCAACTTATCCTCCATAATGAATGCATTTGAGTATGATCCAAAGATCATCCTCCCACTCAAAAATATACTAATGGTTAGAATGATCCTTAGATCATCCACCAAAACCATTACACAAATATGAAGTTGAGTTCAATCATCGCCCTCTTCCACCCCTCCCCCCCCAACTCCGTAATTATTTAGATGATGGGAATGATTTATAAATTGTCCACCAAAATCATTATTAAACTCTAGAAGTGAGCATGATCCATAATTGTCCATAAATATTCTTTATAAATGAGATCAATAAAGATATAAATGATCAAAATATCATTATCCAAAAAGTGAAACATATCACTGAGAAAAATAACAATTCTAAGATCATTCACTATGCTTCAACTATTATTGAAAATATCATCTTAGATAGAATGGTTTAAAGATCATTCATCACTCAATGGAAGGTGATCTATGGATACTTTATAGCATCAAACAAATGGAATTCATATAGAATCATAATATGAAAGATAAAATAGAAGACTATGTTCATTTCTTTGATAAAAATAAAAGGGATATAAGAGGGTGGAGTTGAAGCTCGCTATAATAATATCCTAAATAAAGATACATGATAATAAAAATATAAGTATTTTAGTATTGGGTTGCTTAAGAAGAACTTCATTTCTAACATTGGTTTTATGTCTCATCAACTTGAGCCTCTTCCTCATTCTAAACATCAATACCTACATCACTAGGCACTAAAGGGTGATTGAGTGATGCGCCAACTTATTATTGGAAGACATAGATCGAAAAGGGGGTTTCTCAGTGTTACCATTCTCATCATCACTGAAGGTGGCTTTAACCTTAAAAATCTTTAGGTCGAGCTTGTAACTTGTTAAAACTTTCCATATAGCTTGACAACCTCCACCACCAATTACTTTTGATAAGTAAGGATCTATAGTGCACTAATGGTCCATCGCTCGTCCACCTCCTTTTGACTATTCATCAAATAGAGCTTTCAGTTTTTCAATCTTCTCCTCTAGCTCTTTTTTCAGAGTCATTCATTGTGATTGTTTCCCCTTCCCCTAACACTTACACTTTTTAGTCTCCCTTTCCACTAAGTGATCTCTCTATCTTTTGCCTCAAACTTGGAGGTAAGGGCCTCTTATTCTTCATGAAAGAGCCCTCTTTTGCAGATACGATTCTTGCCTCAATGTAAAGGAGATCAACTAGTTGTAGCAAAAATTTTAATTAATTCAAATGAAGAAGAAGATAAAGACCTATCCCAAGTGCACGAATACAACGATCTCTATACCCCCCACTCACAGTCATTTGCCCATACATCATGTGATCCCTAAAAAGACACATGGATTATACCACATTAGCAACAATGGCATGGTTATCAAGGTAACATTCCTACCATAGTTTTTTATAACTGAATCAACTCTAGAGACATTGTCCATACTAATGGTCATCTTAGACCTCTTACTTCAAAAGGCATCAATATGCTCCCTAAGTAGCTTCCACATTTGGGTAGATTTGGTGGTCAGTGGAGGAGATGCAATCAATCCCTTCCCTCTATCTGATGCAGCCTGAACGCTAGTTCATGCCGCTTGCGATCGAGTAGCCTTCCCCTAATAAATGGTAAGGGCTTGAGAAGATCAATTCTTAAGGTCCTTATTTTCATTACCCTTTGTGACATCTTGAAATTTTTCAGCATTAGTAGTGATTTGCTTACTTTCAACTAGTACTGAGGTGAATCAAATTAGAGCTGTAGAATAAAACAATAATAATAAATAAAATTCCTTAGAAAGGAAGTAACTAGAGGATAAAAACTAAATTAAAAAATACAATAAGTCAAGAAATCTAAGCTTAAGGGATTAGCATTATTGAAATGACTCAAAAGACTGAATAAAAAATGATGAATTTAGTGATATTAAAGACGATTGGAGTTACATATTAAAATTTTACGTAA
>CAOJBK013264872.1:0-13392 GCA_948294925.1 Codiaeum variegatum
TTGGGACACTGTCAAGAAATCAACGATCTAATATCTTAGAGAATTTTAGCATTTTAGAGAGAAGTAGCAGATCCACAGCAATATCCTCAGTCAACAAAAAGATCATGTGGAGCTTTACTCACCTTGATGAAGTTAGTGCCAAGCAAATGGAAGTTTCAAAATACTTGAGTCATTTCAACAAATAAAAGACTCAGTACCAAGAGCTGAAAGTGGAGATTGGAAAGATGAAGGCCAAAGGAACTGAGGCCTTTAAATCCATATTTTAGCACCATTAAATCCAGTCTATTAAAAAGAGCCCATTGGTTCAAAATGTGCTTAAATCAGACCTTAAATGGACCTAGAAAATCCAAAAACTGAATCAAAACATACTAGACTAGACCCAGAAACCTAGGCTCACTTTTGGGCCAAAACATGTTTGGCTCCAAATGTATGTGTTTGGTCCCAAACAAGTTCGTTTTGGTCCAAACCTGTGAGTTCCAAAAACCTAAATTTTTCGACATGGTTATCTATAAATTTGACCATCAGGGTCAGTTTTTGAGACTCCTTTATTTAGAGTTTCTGACTTCCTTTTTGACTTTTAGACCTTTGTTTCAATTTTTTCCTATTCCTAAACCAATACAAACACTGCTAAAAACACTTAAACATGCATAATGGAAACTCATTCTAGATTCATCAAGCTGTGAGGCCCTGCCCAAACAGCTTGCAGGATTTCCCCTTAAAGAGCACGCATATGGGCCTGCAAGGCCTAGAGGAAACCTTTGTATTACATTTTTGAGGCATTACAGATTGTGGATCGGGTTCCCACATTCGTGCATCCACATGTGTCCATTGGAGTGCACATTATGTGTAAAGTGTTAGAGTTGCCACCTAATACTTTTAGAAAAATCTATTTTATTCTAGGTTGATTAAGAAACCTTTTGATTTAACTCCATTTTTAGAAAAAGTTCAGTTTCTACCCAATTGGAAAATCTAAACCTTTTGGAACCAAAGAGGGTTCGTGATTTGAAAAAAGATTTTAATAAAACAGTTTTATACCATCTTAATTAAAATAAGATTTTGGCCTGAAAATCATGCAAGTTCAATTAAAAGATAGTTTTCATGTATGCATGGACAAGATTATTGAATGAATGTATGAGCATGCCAATTATGCAAATAACATCCATAAAGTGATAAAGACAAATGATTTTCTAGGGGTCCTTCCTCAAGCCCACTTTAAGTTCTAGGGAAGGCACATCACCGCAAATAAAGCGATAAAAATTAATTATAAGTAAGAGCATGGAATCAAGGAATCTCCTCTCGAGTCTTATGATCTGAGAGGATCACACATTCCCTAAAACATACATCAAGCAATATATAGGAAATAAATGCATAACAGTTGAAACATACACAAGTAAATAGAATGGAAACAAACAAATAATAATAATGAAAATATATAAAACATAAATAATAAGAAAAATAATTTTGGAGTTGAAGCTGTGAAAGGCTTGTTGGCATATCCCTTTGAATGGGAATCAATCCCCATATCGTTCTCCCTTCTTACGAAGGGTGGGGGTTATTCTGGTAACAAGAGGGGTGATTGTTGGTTCAGTTGCTAATTGATTTTTTTATTGTAAAAACAATTATCCAATAGGCTATTAATCAATTCTAAATTTAATTAATGCAAAAATGCATTTTTGATTATGATTACCTAAACAGATTTTAGGTTTTGTTGATTTTGATTATGAAAATGGTTTTTATAAAAATTGCTTAATCTAAATTAAAAGGGCTTAATATTTTTTCTAAATAACATGCATTTGGTCTGAACTAAAGGGCTTAAAATAGTAGTTTGATTGAAGGAAATAGGAATATTGTACTGTATTTACCTTTTTGCAAGACTTGGAAATGAGAGGTTTTGACAGTTTGATGAAGCCTGAACGGGTCTCCATTATGTTCAGAGAGTGTTGATTGACTATCTAGATTAACTGCAAGTGGACTAGATTAGAGTCTTATTGGATGGATTGATCGTCTATAAACGGATCATCTGAAGTGTCTGACGTCTGAAAATTGCATTATAGAGGCTTGGAATGATGTAAAATAATGTAATATGACATCTAGATAGTGTTTGAGATAGTGGTTTATCATCCAAAAAAATTGGTAAAAAGGTCCGAACCTGATTCTATTTTGGAGGGTGAAATTATATAGGGAATCAAATAAAAAAACTCTAAAAACTATTAGGCGCATGCGTCACACGCTCCACACATGCTTGTGGGCCTTCACATTTGTGTGAAGGTCTTGACGCATGCGTTGAGCATTCCATGCATATGTGAAGTCTTTCGCTCATGCGTCTTATCATTTATACATGCTTCTTTTCATTTTAGGCCAAGGTTTGTTATGGGCTTAGTTTTTCTAGGTCCGATTCGATTCAGTCCAATTTAGTTTTTTGGGCTCTATAGGCTCATTTCAAGTCTGATTTGAGCTTAGTCAAATCCATTGCGCTCCTATTAATGGACTAGATGCAATGGTGCCAAAATAAGAGTTTACAACTGCCCTCCTTAGCAGTCGTGTTCTTGAAGACGCAACTGTTAAGTGTGAACACTATAAATGTAGGAGTTGAAAATTTTGCCTATAAATAGGCTTGAATTCCCCGTTCTTTCCATAACTTGTAACTTGCTCTAGAATTTTTTTGAAAAGCTCTCTTCTTCTTCCTTTCTATTTTAGAGAAAAAGATATTCTTGAATGATACCAGTTCCGATAATCGATGAGGAGGAAGAAGATTTGTCAGAATTATTGAATGAGTCCTTAAGAGGAGAGGCAATTCCATCCTTTGACACTTTATCACTTACGGCTTAGTCAATAACCTGCAGTACAACTGTTCTATAGATGGGCTGTTTGGTGACATTCCTGTCTGGTTGTCTGAATCTGAAGAGGTACCCTTACTAGATTGGGATCCCACTGACCATTTGATGATGGATAGAGTTCATCCACCTACCCCGCTCAACTCAAATTTACTGACGAGGCATCTGGCCCATGCGAGTTGGCTTGATTTTCTCCTAGTATGTATTCCCTATCACTCTTTTATTTTTCTGTACTCGCTTTTTTCCTCTCGTATTTTATTTTGCAAAATAAAATAGAGTTAGAAATAAGTGAAATTGAAAAGTACTAAGGATAGAATGCGTACCTATGGGATGGCCAAATTAGCTAGAGGGGCGGTCGGTCTCGCCTGGTTAGAGTGATTGAGTTCTTAAATGCCCATGTAGAGGTAGCAGAGATAATGTCTCTTGCTAACCTAAATGGTTGGCTGTAGCTAGATATAGGGCATAGTGTTGATAGATCTTTGATTTTTGCTCCTTGCTAAGAGGTGGCGGCCAACCACCAATACTTTCCATTTTCTTATAGGGGAGATGACCATGACCCCCTTTGAGTGGTCTTGCTTGACCGGGATGAGGTTCGGGCATCACACCATGGTTTTTTATTCTAGGGCCAGACAGCATCATGAGCTTGGAGGCTTGTTGGGGGAGAGATTGCCTACAGGTGGCTAGGGGAAAATTCAGAGGACTATCCTTCTAGACCTTCTTAACTGGATGGAACAATGGTTTGATAATTATAATATGGACAAGTGTGCTCAGGTGTGCCTTTTGATCATTCTGTGGACCATATTTCTGTAAGATGAGTTAGGTTATGTTCACTTGAAGATTTTAGCCTCACTGGTGGACTTGGATGACCTCAGCGAGTATGACTAGGTTGGTGCCACTCTGGTTATGATGTATAGAGGCATGGGAGCCACACTTTCCTTGATTTGCATTCCTTTGACTGCCATTGTTTAGGGGCTTAGCATTTTCCCTTTATGCTTTTTGCTTCTAATTTTGTTGATTTGTACTAAATTGTCTGTCTATTTTGCTATTGTGGGCTTTCTCCCACTTTGGCAAGCTTGTTCCTAGGGTGGTGTCATGGGACCCACTTTCTTCTCCACTTGGGAGGATGTGGTGTAAAGAGTCATGGCTTTGTGAGCAGGAGTCCTTTTGATTTTCTTATTACCGCCACATCTTGGCGACCACGACTCAGGTAAGGTAAAATGTCTCACACTTTATGTTTCTAACAGATTTTTGATTCTTTATTGTGATGATTTCAAGTTGTATAGTAGCCTTATCAAAGAGTCACTGTCGAGGAGGTTGGTTGGGATATAGTGGGTAATGCTGCCACCCATAGGCATATTCTGCTAGGGTCAACTATGCTAATGGACTTCTTTCTGGGAGAGCATGTCATGGCCCAGTCGGGTGGTGATAGGGTAGCACCAGCCAATCCTCCCTTAAAGATGAGAGAAGAGCTTCCTACTACTTATGAAGCTTATTGAAGAGTTGGGAGAACCCGGGAGGACTTTCAGTTGTCCACTGCATCATATTCCAATTCTAGACAGGTAGGTTGATGATTAGAATGCCCCCATTCCATACAGATTATGTGCCTATTCTAGAGGTAGGCCATGCTACTACTAAATAGAGGCCTCGGGCTGGGATCATGACTCATGTGGTGCCTCAACAGAGTTCCAATTCATCTAGCATGGTAGCTTCTTTATCTTACATACCTATTAGCTCCAGCTAGTAGTGGCAGTCCACGCTATAGACTACTAAACATGTGCCTTACACCAATGCAGATGGCTTGATTCAGATGCATTTATTTTGGGAATGGTTATCTGACCAGAGTCTAGAGGGTGGACTTCGATCATCTTCCACTGATGGTATGTTTTCTGACTTGCATCTTTGACATATGTTCTAGTTTTTAGACAATTTTCTGATTTATGTCTGTAATTGCAGGTTCCTGGCTTTATTCATAGCTAAAGTGTGGTTAACTTTTAGAGGTGCACTTTCAGCTTAAACATTACTCTATCTACTATGAGTCTGAGGGATGCTCAATGGGAGCAGCATTTGTCAGACACTGTGGGGCACCGCCAGAGCCTGGGGAGGAAGAGGAGGATGCAACTATTGAGTCCAAAGACGATCCTTGACATGGTTTATGCATGAAATGTCTTGATGTTTGTCTTTAGATGTATTTGGCCCCAAGTTTGTGGGCTTTTGTAAAAAATGTTTATTTTGTTATTGGAACTAAATTTGAATTTTATGAGAAAATTTTGAAAAATTGTCCAATTTTTGTGATTTTGTAAAAAGAAAAATGTTTCATGTTTTGAAAATTGGGCGAAAAATGGAAGCGGATTGAATCAAAATGGATCCATTCTGGAGGGAAAATCATGGCCTACCACATGGCAGAAGCACACGTGTGAGCCTTCATCCATGCTTGAAGGGCTTCACGCATGCCTTAAAGCCTTGACACATACGTGAAGGCCAAAATGCATGTGTTTTGGCTTAAACGCGTGCATTTTGCCTATTTTTGCGTGCCTAGCCTTATGAAGTCGATTTTCTCCCTCATTTTTCCTATACTATAAATATCCATATAAAAGTGATGTCAGAGTCAGAAAACCACTAGGGAAAAGTATTTCTTTAGAAAAAAAAATTAGATTTTTTTTCTTCTTTTCAAACATGGAGCCCTTTTTCTACCACGTGATGCATGAATGGTGTCAGAAATAGACCAAAGTACAGAGGATCAACCTTGGAAGATATGGTATATTTGCTTTACTAATTCTTACATCTATAAAAATTGACTGGGATTTTCTTAACGCCTGCATACGGTTTAGGACCCCGTTGACCATGTATTCCATTTTAGGGCTAGAATGGACGAGATGTGTCTATCCTTTAAGGAGTTTTCTTTTCTTTTGGGTATGAATCCCGAGGCTGTTCTAGCTATCTCAATTGAGCAGGTGGGATATTTCAACTCGTTCAAGAAGCTTTTGGTTCTGAGCACAGTGGCTGCATCAGTTTTAGTGAAGGATGATTTGGTCGACCTATATGCGTTGGCATTTATGTTTTAGGAGGAATCAAAGGATGACTCCATTTAGATGGCTAGGAGATTGAGGGATTATGCCTTCGCACTTAGTGTGCCCTATATATTTGTGGGACCACTTTATTCAGGGCTATAAAAATAGCTAAGCTATAGTCCAGATGGACAAGGGTAAGTTGATTGTGGGGATGGTTTTGGCTAAGACACTGCTGAGCTTAGATCATTATTATAGGTCTAGAGAGACTTGGTCTATCAGTTCACTTATGCTCTAGGTATTTAGATCCCTTTATTCTTTTCCATTTTAGCATGTCTTGAGAGTCTTCTAATTTATGTTAATTTTCCTTTTAGATTTGGTTAAGGTATCAATTGAGGATCGTTCCTAAACCTGATAGACTATAATACTCTGCTATTTAGTACCACACTAGGAAGCTTATCTTTCACCTATATTCTGAGCAAGAATGGGTTAGCTGGCTTCTAAAGCTAAGTCCCTTTGATATGCTATAGAGACCTGATTGGCACACTATTAAGGAGCCAAGGCTTTATGCATGTATATCTACTTGAGTTTCATCATGTGGCTTGGTGTCCGGCTACCAGAGTCCTTTGTCAAATGGGAATTGATCAGGATATGCCCCTATATGGCCCTTTGTATAAGGCGACCACTGTGAATGACATAATGGCTAGAGCTATGCACTCGCATTGGACCAAAGATTAATCAAAGGCCATAATTATTATTGATGATGACTACAACAAGTCTGTTGAGTATACTAGATGGTGGTTTGAGTCCTGTTGGCCAAAGGAGAAAGCTAAGCGAGTTACAATTCTGACTAAGATTGAGGGTTGAGTCTGAGTCTAGATTTTTAGAAAAAAATAAGACTTTTATTTGATTTTTTCTTTATTCTATGTTTCAAAGCTTTATTTTGGCTATTCCAAAAGATAAATAAGATCTCAATAAATATTTCATTTTATTCATTAAGCTCTAAGTTTTGTCTAAGCTGCCCTTTTTGGGTTTTCAACTTAGCGAGCTGCCTTAATTTTTGCTTAGACCACCTTTTTGGTTTTCAGTCTAGCAGGTTGTACCCTAATTTTTACCTAAGTCACTAGTTTGGGTTTTTAGCTTAGTGAGTTTCATTCTTTTTTTTTATTTATGTATTCATTCTTTTTAATTCTTGCATGCAATGTTAAGAGCCTAAATGTGAATGCGAACGAAATATTGAATTTAATTGAATGATTTAGACCATACCCAATGAGGGTTACCTATGTATCTCCTTATAAAAGATGATTTGAAAATTAAAGTGCTTGATATAATTTTGGAGAATTAAGTCCACGTAGTTTATGTTCGATAATGATGTCTGAATGCACGCTCAATACAGCAAGAACATTATATGTAATATTTCTTGAGTTGATCAAGGTTGGGTAGATGGTTGAATTCATTATCATTGATGTCCATCAGGATGACACCTTTTTCTGTCATGATCTTCTTGATGATGTAAGGGCTGCTCAAAGGAGGTCTGAATTTTCCACGGGGGTTTTATACAACTTATTCGATTTCTTTGAGCACCAAGTCACCTTCCTGAAGATTGTGACTTCAAACTAGTTTATTGAAATACTTTGCTAATCTGATTTGGTAGTTCTATTTATAGTGGAGTGCTTCCATCCTTTTCTCATCAATTTTATTGAGCTGTTCAGAGTGGGCCTATTACCGGTTGAGTTCAGAGATATGTGCTTCTGGAAGAACTCTGGCTGTCTGAATTTCTAACTCTTTAGGGAGGACTGCTTCCATTCCATAGACCAGAGAGTATGGTGTACCTTTGGTGGCCGATTTGTAAGTGGTTCTATACCCAAGAAGGGCACTTGGCAGATGTAGGTGCTAACCTCTGTGATTACTGATCATTTTATGGAGCATGTTTTTTAGTGCTTTAATGGCAGCTTCAACTACATCATTGGTCTGAGGCTTGTTTGGAGAAGACTTATGATGTTCAATCTTTTATTTGTTAAAAAGAGTGACTAACTCTTTCTGGAAGTGGGAACTGCTGTCATAAATGATTTCATATGGGACACCATACCTTGCCATGATGTTAGTTTTGATGAAGTGGGCTACCTTCCTCGAATCCAAGACTTGGTAAGGTGTGGCTTCAACCCACTTGATAAAATAGTCTATGGCAACCTGATTGTACTCATCACCAGCAGATGACTTGGGCAAGATCTTGCCACTGACATCTATGCCCCAAACAGCAAAGGGCCATAGTGTGGATATTAGATTGAGAGGCAAGGAAGGAAGCTTCTGGAGCTTTGCATACTCTTAGCATTTCGAGCACTTTCGAGCATATTGTGCACCATCATTGTTCATAGTGAGCCAGTAATAGCCTTATGTATGATTATTTTAGATAAGGCCCATCCATTTATATATGAGTACCGTCAGTTTCGCCATGGATTTCTTCCATGATATGGTTTGCCTCTTCGTCTGAGGCACATTTGAACTGAATGAAATTGACTGTCTTTTATAAAGGATGCCACCTTTGGGTATGTACCCACTGGTAAGTAGTTTAACTTCTCCTTTTATATTTGGATGCCCCTTTAGGATATTCACCTTTAGTGAGAAAGATGTAAATATCCCAGTACCACACTTTCTCTTGCACTTGAATACTCATGCAGTGAGTTTGGAAGCTCAGATGGAGCTTGATACTTATTAAGATAGGATGGATAATGAACCCATCATATATTTCTACCATTGATGCTAGAGTTTCCAATGTGTTAGTGAATCTGTTTTGAGTTCTTAGAAGGTAGTTTGAATGATAATGTGTCAAATTTATTGGACAACTCTTTGAGCCGCTTATGGTAATGAACCGATCCACCCTTTTTTATTTTCCACCTTCTCAAGGCTTATGAGATGATTAGGTAGGAATCATCGTAGACCTCTAAATTCTTGATGCCTATTTGAAGAGCTACTTCTAGTCCATATATGCATGCCTCATATTTAGCTTTGTTATTAGTCACCCTAAAATCTAGTTTGATTGTTAGAGGTAAGAGTTCACCAGTAGGCTTAAAGAACACCAAGCCGGCACCATGACCTTTATGGTTTGTAGCTCCATCAAAGTATAGTTGCCATATGTTAGTTTCTAAGAATAACATGTCTTCATTAAGAGATTTAGGTTCTTCGCAATTATCGTCTGTTGGGGCAGTAACCAGCTGATCGATGATGACACTGCCTTTGATGGACTTCCTTTGAATATACTTAAGGTCGTAGGCTACGAGGACTGCCATCCATCTAGCCATATTACCATCTAAAATAGGTTTTCAATGAGGTATTTGAGGGGACTTTGATCAGTGAGGTCATGTGTGATGTATGCCCCAAGATAGTGTTTTAGTTTGTGGTAAACCTATACTAGAGTTAGGCAAATCTTTTCGATGTAATTGTACTTGAGTTCATGTGCCAGCATCCTCTTACTCAATTAGTAGATGGCATTATCTTTGTGTGAGTTTATAACTTTCTGTGCTAGCATTGCTCCTATGGCCTCTTCAGTGACAGTTAAATAGAGCAGTAGAGGTTGACCAGGCCTAGAAGGCTGTAAGATTGGTGGAATCAAAAGATACTCTACTCGAAGGCTCTTTGACACTCCTCATTCCATTGCTTAGAAGAGTTCTATTTCAGTAAGTTGAATATTAGGCTGCAGGTGTTAGCCATTTGATGGATGAACTGACTGATGTATTGAAGGCGACCGAGGAAGCCTCATATCTCCTTTTCAGTTTTAGGTGGTTGCATGACAAGGATGGCTTTAGACTTGGCTGGATCCACTTATATACCTTTCTTACTGACCATGTAACTGAGGAACACTCCTGATGAGGCTCTAAATATGCACTTATTCAGATTTAAATTGAGATTATACTGTCAAAGTCTAATGAAAAACTTCTCTAGTGCTTGTAAATGCAGTTTAGGGGTTAGACCTTTAATGACCATGTCATCGATGTAGACCTCCATTTCTTTATACATTAAGTCATGGAAGATTGTAATAGCCATCCTTTGATAAGTGGCTCCAACATTCTTTAACCCAAATGGCATTACTCTATAGCAGTATGTACCCCATTCTTTGATGAAGGGCATTTTCTCCATATCTCGAGGATGAACCAGGATTTGATTATACCCTGTAGCCGGATCGGTTAAGGAAACCATCTCTGAACTGGCTAATTTGTCAACTAGGAGGTCTATGTGGGGTAGTGAAAAATCATCCTTAGAGCATGCATTGTTCAAGTCTCAATAATACACACACATTCTGACTTTATCTTCCTTCTTCGGTTCTGGGATGATATTTGCCAACCAATATGTGTATTTGATGGGCTTAATGAATTTGTAAGCAAGCTGTTTAGCTACTTTTTCTTTTATCGGTTCATGCATCTGAGCTTCTACTTGACAGGCTTATAGTCTGTATAGGTTGGAATCATGTGGATGAAGATGCTTGGATCTAGTCCAGTCATATCGCTAGGCTACCATGCAAAGAAATCTTCAAATCTCTTGACGATAGACTCAGTGTCCTGCTTCTTCGAGCATGCAGATGCAATGTACGTATTTTTAGGCATGTCATGAATGCCAATGTTTATGAGCTCTTTAACTGCATATTTTATTTCATTTATTATTTTACTCTTTTTTTTTTGTTTGTTTAAGGTCAAATTCACCAATTGGAACAGCAAAAGATAACAAGGAAATAGGCTCGTAACAACAAAAGTTGGATGTCTTTATAATAGAAACATGGGAAAGGTTGATGGTTACATCATACTTATAGTTAAATCCCATTGGATCTGTTACATTAGATTCAAATTCAGACGCAGAACTAGCAGTTCACTCTGAATCATACCTATTTTCAGTTTCTGTTTCAATCTCAGTCTCAGATTCTGATTTAACAACTTCAAACGGTCTCTCATCAAAGCTCTAATTCTTCAATTTCCCATTGGGTGGCTTAATCATATTGGAGAGGTCAGATTTCTCCTCCTTGTCTATGAGACCAACTATATAGCCAAAGAGTCTTGCTTCCATGTTCTCTTCATAAACACTTTCCAAATAGTAAATATACTAGTGATCCAGAGTAGTCAGCTTCACATCAGAGAATAGCTCAAGTCCAGGAACTTTGATACCAGTGACTAGGAAAATCCAAGGTTTAGGGAAAAAGAAGTAAGGAACTATCTCTCCCTCCTTCACAAAGTATCCATCAATGGTTCTGAAATAAGGCTTTAAGATATGTCAACTTCCCCTTGTTTGACAATTGCAAAATTCTTTCTAGCCTTTGCCTTCTCTTCCTCAATTTCTTCATTTGTTAGGTCATAACCCAAGCCAAAAGGTGGAGTAGAAAACTTGAAATCATTGAATGACTCAACTCCTTGTTGATTTTTGCCAAGGCCTAAGCTAAGGAAGAAAGACATTTGCTTTATGGTGTTGCCCAACATTGTATTATAGTAAGGATCAAAATACAAAGCAATAGGCTCTTTCAAATCTTCATTGGTATGAATGAATTAAACAAATGAGAAGTCAGATAAAGGATATGCTTATAACTCAGGCTGAATTTCCAGTATGGGCATAGTGTCTGAGACTTCAGATTTGCTAGACAAATCATCTTTAACTATAACCATGCCACCTTTTAGAGGAAACTTCACCCTCTAGTGTAAAGTAGATGGCACAGCTTTGGCCTGATGAATCCTGGGCCTACCCAAGAGTAGATTGAAATAGGATGGCACATCAATAACTTGGAAAGTGACTATGAAAGTAGTTAGGCCCATGGTGATGGTCAGTGTAGCCACCTTAAGTACTTCTCTTTTGGAGTTGTCATATGCCCATACAATTCGATCAGAGGGGGTGAAATCAGTGGAAGTTAATCCCAAATAGCTTGTAACTTTCAAAGGGCAGACATTCAGTTTGGACCCATTGTCAACCAAGGTCATAGGGACAGTCTTTTCCCTTGTGATAATAGTGATATATAGAGCATCGTTATGAGGACCCCCAGTCAGGATCTCAATATTAGAGAATGAAATGGAAGTTCCTCTAGTGGAACTAATGATTGATGCTACTAAAGTCTCTGGAGAGATGTCTGATGACGTCTGAGTTTGGCTCAATGCCTTACAAACAGCTTGGAGATGAGGGTAAGAGGACATGAGTAAAATCTAGATTGAAATGTTAGCTTGCATTTTCTTAAGTTATTTCAATATAGTACCAGTGGTTGGCTTGAAGATGAAGCAACAATAGGAACTTGAGTATGTTAGCAGTGTAAGCCCTAGAGCATACACTCAGCATGTGAATGTAAATGAAAACCTAACAGGCTTTAGTATATATGTTCATTAAATGAAAACATTCCTTATATTGAACATATATATGTCCTTTAAGTATTCTGTAGGGAATCTATTCTCAAAGAGTTTGAGATAATGAGTGACAGATTGCCCTTTATATAGATGCTTTAAAGGTTGTTCATGATCATAGGATTAATGGTAGGGATGCCATTAATTCGCAAGACCATCACCTCTGTTGTCATCCATGATAAGTATGAGGTACTTATTGGTACGAAGGTAGTGAGTCTCACACTACTGACATGTGATGTTATGACAACATGTGAGCATACTCATGGTATGAGTAATTTGAATAGTGACATTAGATGATGGATACCTGGGTCATTACCAACTAGTCAATATCGCATCATCTAGATCATGATTATGAATATAATCCTTAGACTTGAGGTGACATGTTATCTGGCATATTGGTGGCTATGGTTTGTTACTGCTTACATATCCATGCTAATCATATTATATTGGTATATGGCATGTGGTGGCCATAAATAGTGATATGTTGGGATAAGTGTTTAACAAAGAAAGAATTTATTAACTCAGGTAACTAAGGAAGGAATCCTATGACTTTTGGTTCTTCATGATATGCAAATCTCTGGCTAGAGTAGATAAGGCGCACTAGAAAGAGGCTCAGTAGGAACTGAGCACTGGATAATGGTCCTAAGATATAGCATATAGTGTTTGACTATTCCATGAGCCTAGCTAAGATTGAGACTCTGTAATGAAGGGATTCGAGTGCACGGTAATTATGATCAAGAGGTACATACAATGTTAAGGATATTATCACCGACATTCATTTTCTAATTAGGTGGTCATGACATGTTATACTAGATGTCACCCATGACTTATAAGACTATGTGAGTAATTCGGTTAACACACTTGGTGGGAAGCAAAGAGCTTTCTTTATCCCATTGCTAATTAGAATATGAACCTAGTAAGTCACATACCATATAGGAATTCCCATTAACTTGTATGAATCATACTAATGATTAATTAAAGAGTTTAATTAATTGTTAATGATGATTGAATTAAACATGTAATTAAATTTACAAAGATCCTAGCATGTCCTGATGTTTAATTCACAAAAGGATAATTTCAATTATGTCTTAGTTTGTATGAGATACAAATAGGTATGACTAATTGAAAAGGTTTTGGACAAATAAATAAAATAATTAAGCTTAACATGAGATGGTAGCTTAATCCACATTA
>CAOJBK013266018.1:0-10708 GCA_948294925.1 Codiaeum variegatum
AGTCTTTTTTACACCTTATGTCCTGTTGAGTTAAATACAAAATAAAATAAAAGGATAGGTCCCTGTCGGTCTTTAATATATAGACCGAAGGTTGTCAACCAACTGGGACGAGATGTAGGCAGCTTGTGCCGTCACCCGTTGTCAACGCTGAGCTGAGATTTAATGTTTGAGCAAATTTGATTATATTGGAGTGAGTGATGTCAGATGATTCCTTCTTTAGGATTTGAACTTTCTAATTATAACTCTACTTAGAAGGGTATTTCAATTTTTTTCAATTGGAAAGGCAATTACAAACACTTTGTGGATCGCGCTTAACATTCTGTAGAGGCCTATACCAAAGTTGTAGTCAATTGAACTTAAGAATGGTATTAAAATGGGCTCGGCACAAAAATGCTAATGTACACCAAATCATTTTAACAATAAAATATTATTGGATTGCCTCACAAATTACAAAACTAATAATAATAATAATAATAATGATAATAATAATAATAATAATAAATGTTAAAGAAACACCATTGGTTCTAATAATAAAATAATGTTACATTATTGCTACGACAATATTGCGTTTTTGTGTTTTAGTAATAATAATGAGTTTACTTTGTTTGACAATACAATTTAATATTTAAAATTAAATTTTAACATCCAACAATTCAATAATTTAATAATACTTATCTTAAAAGTTTTACTTAATCAAAATTCAATTTAAAATGAGCTTAAAAATTTCAATTTAAAATTTACCCTGAATATGAGAATTATTTTTTAAATATTTTTATAATTTAAAAAATTACATTATTTTACTACACTTACTAAAATTTTTTATTTTGCTATAACTCGATTTTTTTCTTGAAAGTTTGTAACTCTAATATTTTTGAAATTAAATTTAAATTTTATTAGTGATTGAATATAAATAAATGAATTAACCCAGTATAATCAAATATGATAAACTAATTCATATATTTTAAATATTTAATGTAAACATTTAACTTAGATTGTAACAAGTGAACTTATTTGAAGTTCAGAGATCAAATGTTTCACATCATATGCACTGATTTCAACGACTTGTTATCCCAACAAGATAAGAGGGGCAGGCATGGGCATTCAAATTCACATATTAGGGGATTTAGGGAAATTATCAAAGACATAGATTTACTTGGAGGAAATGGAGGGGAACAATTAATTTTGTGGAAGAAAGACTTGATAGGGTTTTGGAAATGATCAGTGGCATTCTATTTTTCATGAGGCTTGGATTGTCAACATTGAAGCTCCTTTTTCTGATCACTCAGCCTTATACTTGCAGCTGAATAAGAAGACCTTCAAGAAGAGAGACAGGCCTTTTCACTTTGAGAATGTGTGGCTCAGAGAACTGGGATGTACATAGGTAGTTGAAAGCAAATGGTTCATGAGCTCTCCTCTTCCTTTTCAATCCAGATTGGTCAAGTGTGGTGAAAACCTCAAATGCTGGGGTAAGTCTCTCCTACAAAATTTCAAGACCCAGATTGATAGTTTTAGAAGTGGCATGGAGAGGTTGAAAGGTTTGGAGGATGAGGAATCCAGTAAAGAGTACCTAAAAGTAGAGAAGGACTATTTGAAAGTGTTGGTTCAACAAAATTCCTTTTGGAAACAGCGTGCTAAGCAACATTGGTTACAACATGAAGACTCCAATTCTCACTTCTTTCATGAATTTGCTTCTCAAAGAAAAAAAAGGGAATTCTATTGATCAATTGAAGGATGAATATGGCTCTTGGAGGTCATGGGATAACAATCTAGACAACATTGTTATGGACTATTTTCAAAATATTCATTGCTCAGAATAATGATAATATAAATCCTTAATGTTGTCAGCCCTATTATTTCTTAACTTCAAAATGAGGATCTACTAGCTCCATATACTAAGGAGGAGATTAAGTCAGCCATTCATTCTAAGCACCTGGACAAATCTCCAGGCCTTTTTACCAGTACTGTTGGAGAATTATAGGTAAAAGATGTAGTCACTTTCTGTTTACAGCATCTCAATAATGGCTTAAATCCTGCTGATCTTAACGAGACTAATATTGTTCTAATCCCTAAGAAAGACCAGCATGAATTTGTCTCTGATCGTAGATCAATTCCCCGGTGTAATGTTATTTATAAAGTGATGTCGAAGGCTATTGCTAATAGACTTAAAAAGTGTCGCCCAAGCTTAATCTCGAAAATGCAGAGCTCATTTTTGGAAGGTAAACTAATTTTTTATTACTCGATTATTGCTTTTGAAGCTGGGCATTGGTTTAAAAGAAAGGTGAAAGGGAAGGTGGGTATGGTAGCATTGAAAGTCGATATGAGTAAGGCGTATGACTGCCTTAAATGGAGTTTTATTGTTGAAATTTGGTTTTGATGAAAAATTGGTAAGGCTAATTATGAGTTGCATTATCAGTTATCATATAGTGAGCAACGGTCATAAGATGGATCCTTGTTCTCCTAATAGAGGCATTCGACAAAGCGATCCCCTATCGCTGTATATCTTCAATATTTGTGTAGAAATTCTATCACTGCTGAAAGAGCTGGCCTGATTCATGGCATTAAAGTTGCTAGAGGTGCCCCTTCAGTCTCACACCTTTTCTTTGCAGACAATAACCTGTTCTATGGTAAAGCAACTGTGAATGAATGGAGCAAATTCATAGAATGCCTTGACCTATACAGCAGAGATTTGGGAAAACTCATTAACTTTCAGAAGTCATCTATTTGTTTCAATCTGAATACGAATGACCAGACTAAAAATGACATTTTCTCTTTTCTCCAAGTGTCTTCAGCAATAGATATTGGTTGATATCTTGGTCTGCCATCCCATATATGCAAAAATAAGCTATAAGCTTTCTCTTTTCTCATAGATAGAGTCTTGATGAGAACCAAGGAACCATGCATAAAGATCTTAAGTATGTGCAAAATAAAGATTTTAAGAAGGTTCTTCAAAGTTGTCCTTTTTATCAAAATTGCTTACAAAAGGGATCAACTCGGACAATATTCATATTTAGTCTATTTGGTATCAATAGAAATACAAGTAAGAGGAATACATGGTTGGTTGAAGACTCATTCAAGTACTTTAGAGATATTTAGGTTGTGAGTTTCAAGTTTGGGTCTAATTGTATTTAAGGAAGTTTCAACGATTTAATTAATCTATTCAAGCCTAATGTCAATATGAATATTCAACAAGTCAAAGGTCAAAGAGTCAATCTCCTTCCAAGACAAGTAAGACTGCATATATTTCTCATAATTAGAAAAGGAATATTTTTCCAAATTGGAAAAGGAAATATTTTTCCAAATTGGTGGAGGATTTGACTTTTCCAATATTTGATTTATTTAGTTAAGGAATAATTATATTTCTTATTTTCCAAGTTATGGTTTTAATTTCTCTTTAGGGTAGATTTCCTTTCCTATTACTAGTCATAATTGTAAAAGGGAATTCTCCCTATAAATACTCCAAATTCAACCTAGCTCAGAAGTTATTATCTAATTATAAACTTTTATGAAATAAAGTGTGAATTGTTTTCTTTACTTTTTTCTTTATGAACTTTACAAATTGTTTGTATTGTTTTCAAAATTCTACCTTGTCAAATCAGTTACAAAACTTATTATTAAGCTTTTGAAATCGTGAGACATGCATCCTTTTATAGTAAAGGATCTTGTTTCATCTATAAATAAGGATTTTAACTCCATCAATCAAGTTACCTATCACTTGAATGATCCTTGGCAAGTTCTAAACATATTGATCTGGGTTTTACCTTAATCTATAGGTGGGGATCACATCAAGTCTGGAGTAGGGTTCAATTGTGGAAAAATAGTTTCTTATTAGCTGTTGGAAAAGAGATCATGATCAAGAGCGTAGCGCAAGCAATCCCACGTATACTATGTGAATTTTTCTTATACCTAAAGCCACTTGTGATGAAATTGAAAGTATATTATGCAGATATTGATGGGATAAACAATCAAGCAATGAGAAAGGGAATTCATTGGATTAATTTAAAGAAATTGAGTCTTTGTAAGAAGAAGAGAGGTATGGGCTTTCATTCTCTCCATGAATTCAATTTATCCTTACTTGGTAAACAAATTTGGAGGCTTTTAACATGTCCCGAAATATTATCCCCCAACCTTTTCAATTTTGTCAGCTTCTCTAGGTTACAATACCAACATTGTATAGCGAAGCATAATGGTTGCGAAGAACATAGTTGTAAAGGGTCTTAGAAAATATATTGGGAACGGTACAGGTGCTACAATATGGTCTGATCCATGGCTCATCTCAAAGGAAAACCCCTACATTGAATCTCCTATGCTTGAATGTATGTATAATTGTTCTCTGAATTCTCTTAATGGAATTAATAACAGAGTTTGGGATGTTGATATCATCACTGGCCTCTTCTCTAGTAGAGATGTTGCCACCATTCTTAATACTCCCCTTAGTTTGAGAAATATTAATGACTTTTGGGTTTGGAAATGGGACAAAATAGCTGTCTACACAGTTAGAAGTGCGTATCATAGCCTCTTGAACACTTCCAGTAGCCCATCTCAAGATAACTTAGCTTTGTGGAATGACAAATGGAGTGTTGATGTCCTAAGCAAGATTAGATTATTTCTATGGTGCATCTGTTCAAGTATCCTTCTTATTAATTAAGAGAGTGGAAGTGAATAATATATGTTCCCCTTGTAATTGTTTTGATGAGTCTTCCTTCCACGTTTTTGTGGACTGTTGTTTTGCTAAAAGCTGTTGGATTCTATCCTCCTTAGGACTCACTTCAGGAAATTTTAGTTCTTTTTCTGATTGATTTTGTAACTCTTTTATTAGGAAGAACAAGGACATCAAAGCTTTTATTGACATTATTCTATGGAAAATTTGGTGCAATAAAAATAACATCATTTGGAGAAATAAAGATATTCAGCCTCTACTGTTAATTAGACAAATCTATTTGAAAAAAAGCTAGGAAAGATGCTAGAAGACCTATATAGCTAGCCATTGTTCAAAGCAGATGGAGAAAGCCAGCTGCAGGATGGCTTAAATGCAATGTAGATGGTGTTTGTGTTCAAGGATGATCTTAAACGTGATGCTGGTTGGGTGATCAGAGACAGTGCAAGTGCATTTGTGGTTGCTTGTCATTGTGCCCCTCATGTTTCAACGTGCGCTAGAATGGTTGAAGCTTCAACTCTTCTAGAAGCACTATCTTGGATCAAAATCAGAGGATATAATCGAATTATGATTGAAGTTGGCGCTCTCAATATTCTACAAGCCATTAATACTCCTTCGAAGGACCTTTATGTAATATCTCTCATATAGGCAGATCAGCAAATTCTGTCGTGTTACTAGAGTGGCAAATTTACATGCTGACGCCATTGAATGGGTTGGTTCTCTGCCCATGTTCTTGACAAAAGTTCTCTCTTTTGATGATTATTAATAAAGCTTCCCATTTGAGTTTTTAATTAGATTGTAACAGTTGAATAATGTGATGGTGTTATTCCCCGTACAAACATACGAAATGCAGCTACTAGACTTGTTAAAAAAATCAATCAGATGATTAACACAATAATACGTTATAGAGGCTTATTGATGTATCAATGTATTTAATGCAAATATAAATACTGTAATTGCCAGATATAAATTAAAAGCCCAACATTTTCTTTTTTCAAATTTATCGCTAGTTCAGACGTACCCAAAGAAGAGAAGAAAAGTTGGAAACGGAAATGGCACAAGTGAAATTTTTTCAGGAGTTGGGACAGCTGTCCCAAGTTTATTCATTACTTTTATCATATGATTTTGAAAGCATGAAATTGAAGATGACCAATTTATCCTTGACAAATTTCCCTCGTTGTGAAAATATCATAAATCAAATTGAATTTTTGTGGATCTCCCATTTCACTGATAGATATCATCTAACGTTTTCAAGCAGAATTTGCAATTTCATACCAATGCAAAGACAGGTAGCCATCATCGGAGCAGGCACCAGTGGCCTTCTTGCCTGTAAATACACTCTGTCAAAGGGTTACCATCCAATCGTATTTGAGTCACAGAGCATAGTTGGAGGTGTGTGGACAAAATCATTTGAAACTACTAAGCTCCAGACTCCAAAAACACTCTATCAGTTCTCAGATTTTCCTTGGCCATCTTCAGTTACAGAAGATTTTCCTACCCAAAATCAAGTCTTAGACTTTCTTGAATCGTATGCTCACCATTTTGACTTGCATCGACATATTAAATTCAATACAAAAGTTATCTGTATTAGCTATGAAGGAGCTTCTGAGGAAGAGAGAGACTCTTGGGAATTGTGGGGTGGCACTGGAGAGCCTTTTAGTTCCAGAGGAAAATGGAATATCATAGTGGAGGATACCCAGTGTCTTTCCACAAAGGTATCTATCAGTAGTTTTTATGTACATAGAGTTGAAGATAGAACGATTGAAGCTATATAGGAAAAAAGAAATTGCAGAAACTAAAGAACTGTTCTTGCAAACGCAGGTTTACCAAGTGGATTTTGTGATTCTAGGATTGGGACGATTCAGCGATTATCCTAATATCCCAGAATTTCCTCCAGATAAAGGAGCAGAAGCATTTGAAGGGGAAGTAGTGCACTCCATGGATTATGCTGCAATGGACGATGACAGCGCAGCAAATTTCATCAGAGGGAAGCGGGTGATGGTTGTCGGTCTCCAAAAATCTGCAATGGACATAGCAATGGAATGTGCATCAGCAAATGGTAATTACCTATCTTTTCGATTTGTATTTAACTTACAAAAGAAACAATAAATTCCTTTCACTGTTAATTTCATACATTTTCTAGGGGTTGAACTTCCTTGTACATTAGTATACAAGACTGAACACTGGAACATACCTGATTTCCTTCCATGGGGAGTGCCTTTAGCTTATCTGTATCTTAATCGTTTTTCGGAGCTTCTGGTTCACAAACCTGGAGAAAGTTTTCTTCATAATTTATTAGCAACAGTTCTGTCACCTATGGTGTAGTACTTCAACTTTTCCTTTTTTTTTTCCTCACAGAAATGCATTCATACAATCCTGTTATAGCTAATAATTCAACAATCACTTCACAGAGATGGATATTTTCAAAATTTGTTGAAAGCTATATAAAATGGAAGCTTCCTTTGGCAAAGTTCGGAATGGTACCTGAACATAGCTTTCTGCAGGAAATAAGTTCCTGTTTGATCTCAAAAGTGCCAGAAAAATTCTATGGTAAAGTGGAGGAAGGAAGTATCATTCTGAAGAAATCACAGAACATTAAGTTCTACAAAAATGGGGTTTGCCTCGACGGTGAGGATGCTCCTCTCAAGTTAGATTTAGTTATATTGGCCACAGGTTTCAGAGGTGACAGAAAACTCAAGGAGATCTTTGCCTCTCCAACCTTTCAAGATCTCATAGCAGGGTCCCCCAATGCACCAGTTCCTCTTTACAGGTATGCATCTTATATGAGACCTAAATGACTTTCTCGTCAAACAAAAGAGATTAACATCATGCTTATTGTCTAAAACTTTAGTTTTTTGCCTTGCGAACAAAGCTCATTTCTTATGAACACAGAGACAGATTAACATATACCTACAATAACAGGGAATGCATTCAACCCCGAATACCACAACTAGCAGTAATCGGATTCTCAGAAAGTGTTGCTAATTTATACACCTCAGAGATCAGATGCCGGTGGTTAGCTGAACTTCTTGACGGTACATTTAAACTACCTAGCATTAAAGAGATGGAAGAAGACATGGGGAAATGGAACACTTACATGAAGCAGTACTCAGGCAAGTATTATAGAAGATCATGTATAGGTGCTCTTCATATATGGTATAATGACAAGCTGTGCAAGGACATGGGTTGGAATCCTAAAAGAAAAAAGGGATTTCTTGGTGAACTTTTTCAGCCTTATGGGCCTATGGATTATGCTTCTACTTAGTAGTATCGTGCTAGATTTATAATCGCAACCCATTATATGTATAACTTCATTGAATAATAAACTTCTAGTTACAAAAATAAAAAAAAAAATAGAAAACCATAGTACCAATATTGGTTGTTAGTTTTTAACGTAAATGACACTATCTGAATATACTTCAATTATAGCAACAACGGACAAGAAATCATTAACATTGAAATACCAAGTTTCCATTAAAAAACATGGGATAAAAACACAGTAATTTACCATGTTTGCTTAGTGCAAGGCATCTCTTGCTTGAGAAGAAAATGAAGTTCACTCGATGAGCGCGGCCAAGATCATTAACGTCACCATAGGACAAGCAACATAAACAAATGCATAACCAAAGATAAATGAAAATTTTGCTAATTAATATATTTAATGAAATTGATATTCACAAATCATCAATTATTAAATGATAATTTAAATTGATAAAAAAAATGATGAATTATTTCAGTGTCATTTATTTTTGCGCAGGGTACTAACTGATACTCAAAATTGTTGATTAGCCATATCCAGCCTGCTTGTGCACTATTCCTAATTTCCAATAACTGCTTCTGTATTCTTCACATCTCGATTGGCGACCTGGAAAAGGATATATCATAAAATAAATAACACATACAGACACACGCATACAAATTCCAGAATCCAAAACATGAGGGATTTATAAGACTAGAAAAGGTAAATCAGGCACAGGCATGAACATAAGATAATAAAAGAAAGATTAAATGCTTCCCACATGTTACATAAGATCTGAAATTTCGTAATTTACCCCCATGTTACATATTAGATTCCCACATTATACTTCCCCAGAAAAGCCTGTTTAATTATAGTTTCCCATAATAAAAGAAACAAAGAAACAATAACCTGTTTTAGGCCAAACAAGGCAATTAAATTAAAGCAAACTCTATTCGTAGTGTTAAAAATGTCTAATTGAACATTTACCAACCTGAAGAATCTGCAAGTCCTTGTGCAGGAACCACCATGGACCGGATCTTGATAGTACTCTGAAAATATAAATAAATTAGGGTGGAATTAGCAAAAATTATGATATTGTAAAAGCTATGTTGATTCTTCTTTTGCAGGTGACAGCCATAACTAGTAGTAAATTAATCAAGAAAATTTGCTTACACAAATGAAGGTCTCTGAACTCAAAATAAGGATAACAATATACCACTTTTACATAAAGTGACATAAAATTTCTAGCACTGGGAACAGAGGTTTACGTAAGGAAATGGGACAAAACAGAAACATTAGCCTTTGTATTCATTTCAGTATGGTGTTCCAAACTTGTTAGGTTACCTAACTAAAAATATGAGAACCAATCTAAAATAAGTTGATTCTCAGGATTGGATATTGGACTCAATCAGGGAACCAACATTTAATATATAGAACGGACCATATTATGAATCTTAGAATTTATGGAAAAGAAACTTCTGTTCAATTTACCTGAAATATCCTGCTGCTGTGCGCAGACCCATAAAGAGAGCCAAACCTGACCAAACCCCAGGAAGGCCCATAACTGATGGAGCATACAGCAAAAACAGAGAAGATATTGCTCCAACCAACATCTGTAGATCATGTACAGATGTTAAATTGGCAAAAAAAATTAATTAAAAATAAATAAAAGAAAAAGACAAAAAAAAGAAGCCATTTTAGGGTGGGGTCGCAGCTTACCATAGAGAATGCTGCATATGGGAAATCGGAAACACCATAATGAAGACCATCAAAAATATATGCCAAAGCATTCATAGGTTGACTAGCACTAACAAACTGGAACAAATTTTGGAGCAAATAATAAAAACAAACTACATATATATTTATATATAAAACCCTGTATGAATTGAAAGAAAAATGCATGTACCAATATCCCTGTTCTGACAATTCCTAATACTTCAATATCCTTGGTAAACAAGGTGGCAATGGAACCAAAAGATAAACCCAGAATAGTAGCCAAGGAAACCCCAGTTATCAGACCAATCTAGACAAAAATGCATAACAAGCTGTGAGTAAAACGAATGAAATACTTATATAATATTATAGCAATAAATTCTTTTTTCCCTGCTATTCATTATAGAGTAAAGTAAGACATTTAATTTTCAACAAACAGAAAGACTAAAAAACAAAAGCCACCTTCAGTACAAAGTTCGCAACTTCCTTCACGGTTATGTAGTCACCTTTGGACAAATAACTTGCCGTTAGAGCCTATAAACAGATAACATGTTAACCATCGACAAGACAAATTAATGTGAAGAACACATGACCACAGACTGAAGTATATGTAACAGAGTTAAGTTGAGATGAAATCACAGAACTTTCTTTGAACAGCTTATGTTAAAAGTATAAAATATACAGATAGAATATCAGATCAAGACTTAGTAGAAGAACATTTTTCTCTGAGCATACTACTGTTTAAAATATTTTATTACCAGTTAAATTTTTTTGTGAATTTGGTTCTTGCTCTAATCAAGAATTTTTACTTGGATGCTCTTGCTCTAATCAAGAATTTTTACTTGGATGCTTCAAATCACAAAGAACCCAAGGCACTTTATCGCAATTCTTAGATACAATTACCATAATTAAAAAGATAATAGAGAAAAAGAAAACAGAGAAAGTTCCCACAAGTTCTGACTATTTGCTGACCAGATTAATTAAACATAGAAAACTATGTACCTGACCAGATGCAGCCAGGGCATCAGTAAGAAGAGATACAACTAACCATATTTGCATACATATCTGATGTGCAGCCATAGCCACAGGACCTTGACGAGCAG
>CAOJBK013266452.1:0-47723 GCA_948294925.1 Codiaeum variegatum
GAGGTATCTCATACGTTCTAACCCTTCTTTGTTTCTATTGTATTTTGCACAATAATTGGAAAGATCTTTGATGTTGAATATGGGTCCATGTTTAGGTTTAGTATTTTGTTAAAGAGTTTAATGAATATCTAAATCCAACCATGTCAAAAGTTTTTTGGCATGGTAAATGTTTCATAAAAGTTTTGAAAACCAAAAGTCGAGTAACATCGCATTTTTGCAAAAAAAAATTGCATTGGACTGCGCTGCTGTCCGACAGCATTCTATGCAGCAGTGCTGCTGGACAGTGCATCTGGAGCTGCTGTCCAGCAGCATTCTATCCAATAGAGCTGCTGGACAGAACTGCTGGAGCTGCTGTTCAGTAGCACTCTGTCTAGCAGTGCTGCTGGACAGTGCTGGAATTTCATTTTCGACTTTCACTGTGCGACTCCGTATTCGCCCTTCATGCCTAATGTAACTAAAGCTTACTACATGATTCTTAAAGTTGAGAAGAAGGTAGCAAGAAATTTTAATGTCAATACCAGTGAAAATACTGCTTTTGTTGTGAAGAATGTAAAGGATATTGTGGCTACAAATGGTTATTTTGCCAATAAAAAGAAATGAGATGGATTGTGTGAATATTGTCACAAGGATGGTCGTACTAAAAAGGCATGTTTCAAGTTGCATAGTCTGCCTACTTGGTACAAGGAATACAAGGAAAAATAGATTGGGACTCCTTTTAAGCCTAATCTTAAAGGTAAGGTAGTTGTTGCAGTGCAAGATACACCAATTGAGCCTGATTATGGTACTGTATCTAAGGATCTAAGGAGTGTGATGCAGATGGAGATTAAGAAATTCTTGCATAGCAACAATGTTACACCTGCAAATATGGCTGCTATGTTGAAATTTATAGGTAATGTTCCTGATTTTGTATTACATTTTGCTGATGTTATAGCATCAAGTTCCTGGATTATAGATACTGGTGCAACATGTCATATATGCTTCAGTTTTAACACTTTGTTTGAACCTCTTTTGTTGACTAAACCTAAACAAATATTGCTACCAGATGGAACTATCAAGATTGTTAAACATTCAGGCCATGTAACCTTACATAACAAGCTCACTCTTCAAAATGTGTTTCATATTCCTGAATTTAGATTTAATCTTTTGTTAGTACAGAAGATTCTTGCCAGTACCAATAGTCTCATTATTTTCTTTCCTAATTTTTGTCTATTCCAGGACCTACAGTCTGAGGAGGTATATGATGTTGGTACCTCTAAGGGAAATCTTTAAATATTAAAAAAGATTAGTTTTGATGCTACTATTATCAAGTCTTATTTACAAAAACTACAGTTTTTGTATAAAGTACCTATTGAGAATGTGTTACAATTTAAACAACCTATTGAGACTGTTGTGAATATGGTACATTCTGATAGTACTGTTGGATATAAATATATTGATATAGCGTATTTGTGGCATATTAGACTAGGGAATTATTCTACCTTAGTTCTTAAGCATGTTCAATTGAATTCTATGAATGATAAATCTATTCCTACTCCTTGTCATGTTTATTCTATTTCCAAACAGTGTAGATTACCTTTCAAGGAAAGTAATACTACTTGTGAAACACCTTTCCAGTTAGTCATATGGATTTGTGGGGGGCCTATAAACAAGCTAGTATTGATGGTTCACTTTATTTTCTGACTATAGTGGATGAGTATAGTAAAGCCAATTGGACTTATTTGCTAAAAAATAAGTTTCAAACTGTTTCAGTAATTGAAAATTTCTTGCATATGGTTCAAACACAATATGAAAAAGGGGTTAAGATCATAAGAACAACAATGGTACTGAATTTGTTAATGAGCATTGTCAAAATTTGTTTACTCAGGAGGGTATCTTACATCAAAAGACAACTCCATACACTCCGTAGCAAAATGGAGTAGTGGAGAGAAAACACAGACACCTACTTCAAATTGCTAGAGCTTTAATGTTTCAGTCCAACTCACCTAAGAAATTCCGGGGTTATGCTATCCTATCTGCAACCTATATCATAAATAGATTGCCTACAGAGGTGTGGAATTGGGATAGTCCTTTTTCTAGATTAAATGGTAAACCTCCTTATTATATGTAGTCTCTGTTATGCAACAATAGTCACTCCACATAAAGATAAGTTTGATCCAAGGGCCATAAAATCTATTTTTCTTAGTTATGATCAAGGGTAGAAGGGCTATAAATTATATGATTTGGTACAACATAAGGTGTTTATTTCAAGAGATGTTATTTTCTATGAAGGCATCTATCCTTATGCTAACAATCCACAACCTTTTTATTTTATTGATGTTCCAACCTTACCTGTTCCTCATGATGCTCCATTGGATACGTTCATTACTATTCCTCTAACACCTCCTTCTATTACCTCACCTAATTCCTTTTCACCTTCTTTTCCATAGTCTTCAAGTCCTATTGTCCCTTATCCAGATTTGCAATCACTTACACCTTCATCACATGATTCCACTAATGATGTTTCAGTTTCTTCTACTTCTAGGAATACTAGTGCAGGCACATTACCTACCAACACCACTGTACCTACAGCCCCAGTACTACCATCTTTAATACATAGTACTAGAGTCAAACACCAACCTATATGGCTTAAAGACTATGTTAATGTTTTACCAAATTATCATCCATCTTTACCTGTTGATTCTTTTACTTTCATTAAACAACCTACTAGTTATACCCAAATGCCTTTCCTTATTAGATTACTCCAAATTCTAGTGAAACATATATTGCATTTCTTGCAAATGTATCTATTTTATAGGAACCTAAATGTTATAATGATGCAAAAGGTGATCCAAAATGGGATCATGCAGTGAAATTGGAGCTTGAGGCTCTAGAGAAGAATTGTACATGGGAAATTACAACTTTGCCAGTTGGAAAGAGGAGGATAGGGAGTAAATTTATTTATAAAATTAAACTTAAGCCAAATGGGACTGTGGATAAGTATAAAGCATGTTTGGTTGCAAAAGGTTATTCACAGATTGAAGGCTTAGATTTTAATGATAGTTTTTCACATGTTGCTAAAGCGGTTACTGCTCGTTTATTCTTAACCGTAACCACCATTTTTTAGTGGCCATTACACCAGTTGGATGTTAACAATGCTTTCTTACATGGATATTTGGAAGAGGAAGTATATTTGTATCCTCTACATGGTTATGATAAAGCTCAATCAAGAAAAGTTTATAAATTAGTTAAATCCTTATATGGATTAAAACAAGCTTCACGTCAATGGAATTTAGAATTTACTTCTAAATTGGGGTCTTACTGGTTTACTCGATCTCAGCATAATTATTGTCTATTTACTTGTGGTTTTGGAGATGATTTTGTTGCTCTGTTGGTTTACATTGATGATGTGCTACTTACAGGTTCTAATGATGATTTACTTCAGCAAGTCAAGTGTTTCTTAGACAATGCTTTCACAATTAAAGACTTGGGGTATGCAAAGTATTTCATTGGCATGGAAAATGTTAGAACAGAGAAGGGTATGTTTGTAAATCAACGCAAGTATATTCTTGACGTTTTGACTTATATAAGATTGCTTGGTGCTAAACATGTTTCTACACCATTACCATGAGATTTGAAGTTACTTTCTGGTGATAGGGAGTTGTATTATGATCCAAAGCAGTATCGCCGTGTTATTAGGAGATTGTTATATCTCAATTTAACCCGTTCTGATGTTACCTATGTTGTACAACAGTTAAGTCAATATGTCAATTCTCCTCGTAAACCTCATTGGAATGCAGTTGTTCATCTGTTATGTTATTTGAAGGGTTGTCCTTCTTTGGGTTTGTTTCTTCTTGCCAATACTACTCTTCAATTATGTGCCTTTTTATGAGGCAAATTGGGCTTCTCATCCCGAATCTCGTCATTCAATTATTGATTTTTGTATTTTACTTAGAGATGTTCCAATCTTTTGGAAGTCCAAGAACTAAACTAATGTTTCGCAGTCTTCAGCTGAAGCAGAGTACCACAATATGGCAGCTACTGTGTGTGAAGTGAAATGGATAAGTTTTTTACTTGTTGATTTTAAGCTTCCCTTGCAACTTCCAATTCCTCTATTTTGTGACAATCAGGCAGCTCTGCATATTGCTGCAAATCCTGTATTTCACAAACGCACGAAACATATTGAGATTGACTGTCATATTGCTCATGATCAGATTCGTGCTGGTTTGATTGCCACACATTATGTTTCTTCTTATTGTCAACTTGCTGATGTTTTTACCAAATCTCTTGCTGCCCCTATTTTTCATTCTTCTCTATCCAAATTGAACCTTTCTGATCTTCATAAAGGTTCAGTTTGGGGGAGGGGGGGTGTGGGGGGTGTTGGATATGTTAGGTTATATAAACGATAGGGTCGTTTTGGATGCACACAGTATCGTTGGCTTTGTTTGTGTTGTCGTGTGGATAAGGAGCGTTTTGAGTGTGCCGAAAAATCTGAAGTTTTGTTTACAGTGCGACGCGTGTTCATCTTCTGGGTTCTTATTCTTCTTCTTCTTCTTCTTCTTCTTCAAGCTTATATATATAGACAGTTGTAGTATAGAGAAGTAGAGTTTTGTAGTTTTGATTCTTTCATGTTAATACTCTGTAAACTCTTGATTTCAACCAACGGACGTTACTTTTCCAATTCATTTTGTTATGGTTCATTCAAATTAAGGATTTGTTTAAAATATTAGTATTAGATAAAAGAATCGGAGTTTTTTTTTTTTAGTGAGAGACGAATCTAGGTGTATAGTACTAGAAAACGACCATTTTACCATTAGACTAAACATTGATATGTAAATGATTTTTTTTAAGTTTATAAAAAGATTAAGTTGGATCTTCCTCGATTTAATTTCTGACTCCTATCACTGTATGTAGCTTTCCCTTATGTTTTTGCATTGTTTCTACAATTCAAACATGTAACTTCCAAGTTACAAAATAGTAACCTTACCATTGCTCCAAGATAAAAAAAAATACATTAAAAATCTAATTATACTTAGCTCAACTTGATTTTAATAGAACTTAATTTGACTTTAATCACATAGAAAAAAAATTAGAGTTATTCTTTCTTTTGTAATAGGGGTGGATTTGATACTTGATTTCATTTTTTAATTACATTGTTAGGTTATATATATTATCACTCTCTCTGTTCTATAATAATTGTCATTTTATTTAAAAAATTTTATCCCAGAATAAATATTATTATAAGATTTCGAGAGAAAATTGTCATTCTTGAAATATATATTTTTTTAAATAAATGAAATATGCATTTTAAATATGTTTAAAATAGGAGTTGGAATAAGCTTTAAACTTTTAATAAAGATATATTAGTCTTTTTATAATATTTCTTAGTACATGTGTACAATTTGCTAAAATAACACTTATTGTGGAATGGAACGAGTAAAATTTATAATCGAAGGTTACTTCGAATGAAAATGACAAATTTATATAGCCGATTTCAATTTATATAAAATCTAGACTTATTGAAATTTAGGCTAATCTAATCGATCTGTCCTTATTTTCTGATGATACATATAATATATTGATTAATGTTATCAATTTTAGCCAAATTTATTCTATTTTTAAAATTTTAGCTATTACATCAACCTGATTTTATTATTAAAATGGAAGATTAAAAAGAAATTGAAAATTTTACAAACTGATGTGTTTTCTCCAACTGGTCTTGAAATCTGTAAAGCCCAACAAAAAACAAGTGATGAATAATTTTTTGGGCCTTAAAGAATCAAGCAGAAGATGGGCCCATGAAATATTCACAAGCCCTAGGTTTGTCAATCATTCTTCACAATTTATGCTGACTTTTTATTTGATTTTGTTTCACTTAGTTTGTATTTTCATAAATCATTTCAATTTGTGGTTATTTTATTAATTTTAAGTATTAATAATTTTAATAATTTGAAAGTTATATCACTTAATTTATACACAACACTTAAATTCTGTACTTGAATCAACTTCAGTGACCCTAATACAAATTCAAAAGAGCATTATGATCTAAACTCTTTTTATTTAAAAAAACAAAATTTCATTAAAAAATAGCCTTACGGCATCTACGATCAAGATTAAATTCAACAAAATATAAAATTTAAATATCATAAATTAATCATTTAAATAGATTAATTAGCGAATGAAATTTTACGCTGATGAACAGCTTCCATATTGCCATATTCCAAATGACACCTTTCTCTCGGAAGATCTTACTAAATACATTACTTTCTTGATGAACCAATGAATCTGACACTATAAATCATATCTTGATAAAAATATGGAAGGAAAAAAAAACTCACAAAAGGAGAGAACCATCAAAGACAACAATTTTATCAAAAAAATAAATTTTAAACAACTAAAAAGCACGATAAAATTGAAAATATTGGAGATTACCATCAAAATTAAAATTTGATAACAGCCCCTTCAAAATAAAGAGACAGGAAGGGAATTTTCACGCCCTCATAATTGAATACAACTATGATCTTAACTCCTTAATATAGAGGCAATTGAATTGTTTATGCATTAATCAAGAAAACAAATAACAGAAAATAGTAAGTATTAAATTCCAAACAACAATTAGCACTAGTACCAATCTTAGCTATTTTCCTCATTTGATAAGAGCATCTACAGCTATTATACTAACAGGCACCCCCCACCAGCAAATTCAAAACCCATGCACCTGCCTCTACATATTTTTCTACTTGGCCTCTGTAACCGGGAGGTACACGCCTTCTGATGCCAGCCAAACATTATCAGCACGCTTTTCTCGGACACTGCAAACCTGCAAGCATAAGCTGAGAGATCAGCAAGTTGTAATTAGCAGTAACTTGCCAACATCATAAATTCACTGCTGCTATGGGAGTAAAAATTTCAGGCTAACTCGAGTTTTCGAGTGCTAAAAGCTGGAGTTGAGTTTTGAACAGCTCAAACTAGAGTTCAAGCTCGTGTTTGAGCAAAATTATGAATTAATGCTCAATCAAGTTGAGTATGAGCTTAAATGAGATAGACTTGAATCAAGTCAAAACAATGCCAAGTTCAAGCTCAACTCGACTCAATTGCTCAGATTTTTCAAAACCTCGACTTGAGCCCACGATAGGTTTTTTCCCCCTTCTATTTCATACTTAGATATAAATGCAAATAATCAATTTAACTAGCTCCAACACCAATTTCGTGACTCCTAAGAATATCTAGTAAAGTTTAAAAAATTGAATTGCCTTAACATTAATAACAGTAAAGCATTATTCTTCCTCACCTCTTGCTGGCCCCCAGCTATCCGTTGGTATTTCTTGTCATGACTATGCAGGTAGCCATTGGTGTCAACGTGTTGTAGCCGAATCCTTTGATCTTGCTTCCAAACCTTCCCACTCCCTTCAATCAGAAGCCTGGGAAAAAGAACCGAACATAAGTTGCCAAACGAACAAAGATTAAAAGACATATAGGTAAAAAAATACGCTATAGAACAATTAGGAGACTTTCTATAAGAAATGTGGGGTTTTGTTTCTGACAGCAACATGCTATGGGTTAGTGGTCCCGCTTATGGGGTTAAATCAATACATTCTAAAAAGAAATTTTTGAATATCAATCTCATCGATATCGTAAGTATCATACCAAATCCCATAAATCGAATCACTTTTTCGAGAAATACGAGACATCTAAGTCATACAACAAGTAAAGAGATTTATTCACTAATAAAAAAAGAAAAAACGTAGTCTGACCACCAATTATCCCCAGTATCAGATTCAGACTCTCCTCCAAAGCAGCTAACCTACATCCACAAAAATGTATGGCTCGATTAGTAATATAGCCAACAGGCCAAGTCCACAAAATTCAATTTTTCGTAGCAAAGAAAGATTTTATTGAATTGTGCCCTGGATAAATAGTTCCATCAACAAAAAATTAAGATCGTTAACAAGTCATTCACGTTTCACCACAGAACAATGTCTAGGAAACTCGACAAGCCTCCAACCTTTAGAAATCATTTAAATCCCTTCTAACTATGATCTAAAAATTAAAACTCATACTCACCTCCATGTTGCCAGAAATTGGAGATGCATGCAAATGGCTGTGCAACCATTTTCTAGTCCTCATGTGTTGCAAGCGAATGATTGTCCCAGTACTGATAGTATCACCTTGTTTGGCATGTGAGCCTGGAGCAGGCCTGACAATCTACAAAAAAGATCGGCCATTTCAATATATAGACAATAAGAGACATATCGATGAAAATCCTGAGGAAAAATTAGGACTGAGAGTTCCAGGAAAGCAGCTCCGAGAAATTGAAAAGCTTCCCAAATAAAAATTCAAGAAGCTAAAACATGAGATTTTCGTTACATAATGAACCGAATCACGGTCTAGAACTCTCCAATAACACATACACTTAAATCTCTATTCTTTTCCTTGTGAAGTCCTTGCCATTTAAATCACTTTTTTTGAATATATTATATTTTTGAGAATGGCCAAATGATAACAAAAATGTAAAGTGATATCGAAGCGATTTACCCAGTAACTATTTGAATCATCAACATTAGGAAAGCCTGTAACAGATTGCTGCCCACTACCAGAGCCGTAAGGCACATCATGAGAATGCAAGCGAAATTTGGTCCTCTCGTGCATCAACTTGAGAACTGATCCATAAGTAATCTAAACAAAAAACAAAACACTTAATTCATCTATTGAATCTTAAATTTAAGAGATTTGCAAGTTATGATAATCAAATTCATCTTAAAATCAATTTGTTAACCACTAATGTTCATCAAAATGTATTAAATTTCTCTCCTTGAAACTTTACGAATCAAATTCAGCAAAACAAAGTTAATAACCAAATAATCTAAAGATAAATTAGGGCACGAACTGATTAATCAATTTGTTAACAACTCATGATCATCAAAATGTATTAAATTTCTCTCCTTTAAGCATTATAAACAAAATTCAACAAAAACCCAATTAAAAACTAAACAATCTAAACTAAATTAGGGTATGAATTGGATTAATCAATTTTTCACCAACTCAATGTTCATCAACATGTATCAAATTTCTCTCCTTCAAGCATTACAAACCAAATTCAACAAAAACCCAATTAAAACCTAAACAATCTAAACTAAATTAGGGTATGAACTGATTAATCAATTTCTCAATGTTCATCAAAATGTATCAAATTTCTCTCCTTTAAGCATTACAAACCAAATTCAACAAAACCCAATTAAAAATTAAACAAATTAGAGTAAAAAATAATTAATTCAAGAAATTCACCTCAACACCTTCAGCAGCAACGGTAGTAGTAAAGGACCCTTGATCAAGATCAAGATTGAGGAAGATAAAGATAGATAAACCGAAAAATGCAAGAGCCATAGCGAAAAGCAATGCAATGAACCAGTTTTGTTGCCAAAAAGGTAAGGGTTCTCTGTACACAATTCGTGTTGGAGTTACTCTTGATGATGATGATGATGATGATGGAGAAGAAGAAGAGGAGGGCTTCCTTCTAGAAAGAGCTTGTGGAGCTGAAGGAGCCACCTTTAATTCAATTTTTATCAAATTGGGGTTTCAATTTTTGTTCTCTGAAATTAATTAGGATTTTTTTCAATGGATCTGTGAAATCATTTCTTGAATCTGAGGTTTTTTGAGAGGAGATGTTTGAATCTGTTACACGTTGTATGACATGGTTTTAGCCAATGTGATTCATACACGTGGAGTTTTGGTGACGTGGTGATTTGTGATTTGTCTAAAGTCACTCTTTCATTTAAAATGCTGTAAAGCATTGACCTTGACTTTGAAGCTTTTTTTAACTTGTGATTTAGGTTAAAATTAAAAATAATTTTATTATAGTTTATTAGTTTTAAATAAAATTTAAATTTATTATCCTAAATTTTAAAAAAAAAAATTCAAACAGTATTTTATAATTTTGCATGATTTTTTTCAAATCAACTTAATTTAATTAAATATTAAAAATTTTAATTTTAAATATAGAAAAAAATTAAATAAGATTATTAAATATCCGCTTAATATGTATTTATGAAGTTTATTAGTAACTTATAAGTTAGAATATTTTGGGAAGAATTAGATTTTTTTTTTGTCAATATAGGAAAAACTAGATTAATAAGCTTAGTGAGGGAAATTTATTATGAATTTATAAGTTATTTTTTATTCTTAACTTGTCATAATTTATAAGTTACTTTTTAAGTTTTCTAAACAAAGCATTAATATCAGTAACGGATTTTGGAGATTTTATCAACGAGATCATATTAATTTAATAAGTTGAATTTAATATAAATTTTAATAAAAATATATAAATATTATATTTATTATCACTATTAAAAAAAGTATATATATACAAATTTTCTCAACATTTTGTGTAAAAAATACACACATTATATAGATATATTTCTTAAATTGAGAGATGATTGTCTAAAGTTCCTATGCAATTCTATTGTTCCTAATATTAGAGTTGTTAGTAAACTTATGATGATTTCTAAATATGTTTTTTTTTTAATATAAATATGTTATTTAGTTATGGCATATTTGTTATCATTTTCTATTACATGTTTTCTGATTTTTAAAAAATAAAAATAAAATTTTTAAAATTCAAAATTTATTGTTTTAAAAAAATTTTATTTCTTATTTTTAATTTATTTTTAAATAAATATGATATAAATTGTTAAAAATATATATTTTTAATGATATTTTTTTTTTTTAAATTAAAAAACTGTAAAACAAAAAACATAAAACCATTTGTTGTGATTTTAGCCTTTTGGATAAAAAGAAAAAGTATATTAGAGAAAAATGCTACTTTTCTGTCAAAAAGAGAAAAATGCTAATGACATTCATCATCTCACTTTTAAATATGAAGAAATTTACTATTTATTAAACAAGTTAACTTTTATTTATTAAAAGAAAATATAAAATATAAAATTATCTCAGGTTATTTAATATGAAAAAATAATTAATTTTCAGAAAATTTGATTCCAAACCAAATGGAATATTCTCCACCATAACTAATCTGTAGCAATTTTATTTTTTAAAAAAAGAAAAGAGAAATTAATAGCTCTAGTAAAATAAATAAAATAAAATAAAAGTTGGTAGCTGGGTTAGAAGAAGAAGAAAAAAATTTTTTAGTAAGAACTGATCTTTCTATTCTACTAGGCCCTTCTATTCTTATATTAAAGAACTGATCTTTTTACAAATTTAGTCACAAAAAATCAAAAACAAACAAGAAAAATGGCTAAAATTGGAGTCTTTATAGACATAATTTGTCTTGCCAACGGTGGATTAGGACTGCTTTGGTGGAGCTGAAATAAACATGTATAGATAAGACAGTTGTCATGGGTGGCCGGACCTTGTATCTAGTGATAATCTTCTTACGTTCAAGCCAGAAATAGGTTATAACTTAATAATGGAATACTGTGTAGTATTTGATTGTAAGGAAATTATTCATTAATTCGTTGGAGTCGATGATGACTGTATTTATAAAGTGAAAATCTTGTTGAAAGAGACACGTGTCAGCTCCGGATACTTATCCATGGGGCCAGTAACATCTGTTTGCTGTGAGATCCGAACATCGAAAGTCATAAGAGATAAAGCTTATTGTGTTTCTGAGGTTTGGGTAGGACAAGGTGCTACAGGATTCGGTCATGATACAAGTGCAGTATTCGGTCAGGATACAAGTGTATAGTTGTGGCCGAACCAGATCAAGACTGACCGGTATCATAATTGATGAAGACGGTGTTTTTAAATGCTACTCAGATGGTGAATCTTCTTCAGGAAAATCAGTTCCAATCATAAATCCCACTACAAGAAAACCCCAATTTAAGGTTCAAGGTATCATCTTTTTTTTTTTTTTAAATTTTTTGTCTTTTACTGTTAATCAGATTAATGTTTTTTTTTTTTGAATTTTTGAATTTTTTTATTGAATTGAATTGGAGGAGCTTGTACACAAGAAGAGGTGAACAAGATAATAGAAACAGCTAAAATAACTCAAAAATTATGGTCTAAGACCCCTCTTTGGAAAAGAGCTGAATTGCTTCATAAAGCTGCTGCAATTTTGAAAGAGTATAAAGTTTCAATTGCTGAGTGTCTTGTGAAAGAAATTGCAAAACCAGCTAAAGATGCAGTCACTGATGTAAGTTGAACAAACCCTTTTAATCTTTTGCTAAAATTATTGTTTTGGTAAACTTTAATTTCAATTTTGGAATTCGAAATTTGAAATGTTGCCTTTTAGTTCAGAAAATTATTGTCTAATGAGTGCTGCTAAGATAAACAAACATGACTCTTAAAGTGTGTTTTGGTCACCGGAAAAAAATGAGATTCCGGTCATATGTCAATTTTGTTAAAAATTGAAAGTTTATTTACTGAATCGCCAAATTTCATGCTAAAATTACAAATTTTGTTATAGTTCGAGATTTTTTTTAGTAATTAACCATTTTTTTTAACTATGTGAAAGAACACCAATTACCCATTTTTGTTTTAGATATTCATATTGATAAGTTTTGCCATTTTAATGATTTTTTTAAAAAGTATTCTTATACTGCTTTGCCAAGTGGTGAGGTCTGGGGATTTGGTGTCATATTGTGCTGAAGAAGGGGTTAGGATTCTTGGAGAAGGGAAATTTTTGGTGTCCGACAGTTTTCCTGGGAACGAAAGATTCAAATATTGTCTTACTTCAAAGGTAATATCTTTCATTATTTTTTCTCTCTTTTAAGTTAACTTGGAATAGAGTCATTCATTATGATTTTGAGTTTTTAAACATTTCTGATAATATAGTTCATGATCGCCCCGAGTGGAGAAAGCGAATTCATGTAGCGGACCCCAATTAACTTAGGATTAAGGCTTTGTTGAGTTGAGTTTAACAACTTCAAAGGTAATTTGATAATTTGATACGTCACTAGTCGTTAGTTCATAATTTGACATAATGAACTAAATTCATCTAAGAATTTCTCGTAATGTTGGCAATTTGGCCGTCATAACGATTTGCATATATTTTAAGTTTCCTCTTTCGCTGGTGAAATAATGTACTGTTAATTTTTGTATTCCCAGTTTCTCATATTCCCACTGGCAGGATCCAAAACCTCACATGGCTCCCATCACCAAAAGTGTCCTTATTTTGTGATGGAGCCAGCAAATTTTTTTTATGAAAGGTTAAGTTTTTAAACCATAATATACATCAAAGTAGTATATATATATAACTAAGTTTTATATATTTGAAGAAAACATTTCACTTAATCTAAGGTGAGCCAAATACAATATATGACTAAATTTTCGGAATTTTACACCTAAAATATATTTTCACATTTGGTAAAATCAGATGATTGGTTTCATTGAAGTGTAGTTCTCAAAATTTCACCTTGACATTATAGCTATGAAGCACGGACACTTTTAAAAGGTTGGTGTATGCGTGTTGAACACTCTGGGAACACGGACACGGCAGAGGCACGACAAATACGTGTTCTCTTTTTTTTTTTGACACACAGAGACATGGAAATTTTGAAAAAATTAAATTTTTTTTTTTATAAAAAACTCTTAAAAAGTCTTAAAATGTTACAAAAAACAAAAAGAAATAACGAAACTCTATAATTTATCTATCTCAATATTTCTTTTTTCAAAATGGAACTCTTATCAATCTCTTTCTTTCGATCTCTCTCTTTCTATTTTCTTATTCTTTTTTTCAATTAGTTGCAGTTATTTTAATTATATGAGTTGATAAATCATTAATTCTATTTATAATTTATATCTTTTAAAATTTTGAATACAATATTTATATATTATATATATATAATTTGCAGTGTCTCCGCCGCACTCGTATCTCATTTTTTTAGAAAGAGACATTTTCCGCACCCGTATCTGAGTTCGTGCTTCATAGTACTATAGTTTAGGCTCCAAAAATAGAAAAAGGAGTTGAAATTAGAATTCAAATTATCTAACCAAAAAGTCCGATTAAAACATTTGAAAATGTGATGGGAATTGTGAGGTCTTATGGAGTTAATGAAATTTATCGATGAGGAAATACAATGAAAATTTTGCAATTCTATGACTTTGTTAGAGCTCATATGGCTGAAATTCTTAGTTTTAAGACACATATATATTTTGTCTTGTCGCTAATATTTTTATTCTATAACCACTTTGAAAAGCCGATGCCTTTTTTGCTTATGCTGCATTAAATCTTGCTTCTTTATCATTTTGCATTTTCCTATATATATATATGTTACTTGAACCGGCTGCCGCGTGCAGATTCTACTAGTAAAGCATTAATAAAGTTGAAATTTGCATATTGTAACCGATGAAAATAAGCATTAGTAAAGTCGAAAATTGGATTTATTTTTTTATCTATTGTCGAGGAGCTATGAAACATGGACACTTAATTCATTTCCTTCCTTGTATTCTTTCAAAACTCCATTTTCCCTTATCTCGTATCCTGTTTCAGCATGTCCTGTGTCTGTGCTACATAGTCGAGGAGCAATCTCTACTAATTGATCGGCACAATTGATCAGCTTCACGGGTGGAGACACTGGAATAGCAATCTCAATGAAGGCGGGCAGGATCCCTCTTCAGGTGAATATAGATAGAAATTTTTGTTCTTTCCCAACTAGATTTTCTTTAATGTAAATAATCATTACAAGAGTATATCGACAAATTAAATGCCGAGTGAGTAAATCAATAACGATACCAAATGCCGAGTTAGTGAAACAATAACCATACCGTACCTATTACGGCCAATTGTTATGGAATATAGTTGTTGCCATCTGTAATTACACCTCATTTTTAGAAAATTTTCATAATTAGAAACCAAAACTCGAATCGATTAACTTTGTTTTGTGCAGGGTTTGAAGGACAATGGCATTGGCTCACAAGGAATCACTAATAGCATTAACATGATGACAAAGGTAAAGAGTGTTGTGATCAACTTATCTACACCTTGTTACACGATGGGTTGATCGACTCGAAATAAAAACTCAATTCAATATGCTTATAATTTATTACTTAATTATAATAATTACTATAATATAATCCCTTTTTACAATAGGGATTGATATGTTATTGCCTTAATTAGGTCTAAATATGATATACCAAATAGCTTATTTTAGCTGCCTTGTATAGTCAACAGGTTAGCTTGAGGTTTCTAGATTCATCCTTTTGTTTGTATAGATGAGAGTAATGGGTGTGGTTTTGCTTCATGTTCATGTGGTAAAATAGTGTAATGAATAAGCTAGTTGATATATATAAATTTTTCCCCTTTTTATATATTATTTCGTTATGTATTTGAAATAATATAACATTATTTTATATATATATATATATATATATATATTTGGGCTAGCGACAAGTGTTATTCTATTTGATCGGTCAGATTACAGAAATGGCAAAACCCTTGCCTTGAACATGAGATTTAAATAAATTTAATTTTTTTTTTTTTAGGATAAAACATGAGATTTAATTTAAGCTAGGGTTGGTACGTTATTTTTTATTTCAAAAGATTAGATGTTCAAATCCTAATATTTTCTTTGATGATTTTAAGTTTATTATGACAAAGTTTTTGTTTTAAGTGTTAATTTTACATGCAAACTAGTTAATACTTGGTATTTGTGAAAACACAATTTTATGTTATTAATTTTTATTTGTAAAATCTTTTTTTATTATCATAATATCATTTTTTTTAAACAGTAGAAGTGTATATTATTGTTCAAATCAAATTTACCTTTTATCTCCTCCGATAAACGAATCTGAAACGTGCAATTATAAAAAGTAGTTACTTACAGTGAGATTACGTCCCTCGGGGGCATAATATAATTTTTTAATTATATTTAAATTATTTAATAATTATAATTTTATTTTTAATTATAACAGATATAATTTTTAACTTTTTAAATAATTTTTTAATGTGTACTGATATTTTTTATTTTATAATTTTCTAAATAATTAGAAATTAGAATGTCTTGTTTTTTTAATCAAATAAACTATTAGAATATGACAAGTGTTAATTTTTTTGTGAGTGTATTTGGCATTTTTTTTTGTGAGAGTACGATTGGAGAGTAAACTATTTGTAGTGTTTCATGTTTCAGTATTTGTTGATAGATTTTTTTTTTAGAAATCCAAATATGATTAATTCATTGCCTCATAAGAAATTACATCAGAAATAAAATGGGGAGTACAGGACCACTCTCTTAGATCAGACTGAAAACATGCTATCCTTGCTAATTCATGAGTTGCCATGTTTGTTGACCTACGAATAAAATGAAAGGATACAGAGATAAATTTTGAGACTAAATCTAGGCAATCATCAATAATGAGGCCTAATTAATTTGAATAGGATGATGAGCATTTCAATGCCTTACTAACACTTTCTAAATCTAATTCTAGCAAAATATAGTCTAATTGTTTGTATTTCAACCAGCTGAGTGCTTCCTTGACAACCATTGCTTCGACTTCTTTTGGTGAAGAGAAGGTTCTAACAAGTTTCGCTAGTGCATACAAGACCAGCCCCTGACTGTTCTTAACAACACAGCCCACTCCCCCACCATTCGATCCATTTGGACATGCTGCATCTACATTCACCTTCAGAGAGTCCGTAGGGGGACGATTTCAAACTAAACCACCGTCATTCGTTTCCACAACATCCTGTGTACCAAAATTACAAACCTGAGCTACCTTCCGTTGTTGAAGTGCAGTGCCAACAAAATTAAAAATGCTAGTACTGGTTTTGCGAACACTCCTCCGGATCATCCCATTGTTATTGTTCCATAAACTCCAACAAACACTCGCCATCAAACTACACCTCTCCATACTAAATTTTTTAAAAAACATCTCAACCCACCTCTAAAAAAAATTCACATATGTTCTTATAACACCAAACTCATACTTAGCCCAATACTTTTTTACCGAAAAACAATCCACCAAAACATGTTTTATAGACTCAGAACCAGTATCACACACAGGGCAAGAAGAGTTAGTACTCACCTTTCCACTCAAAAGCACATCAGCAATAGGGAGGATGTTACTGTACGCCCTCCAAAGGAAGTTCTTTATTTTGGCAGGTGCGGATAGATTCCAAATACATGTCCATACCGAGTTTGGAGGGACTGCAACCTCGCCAAATTGCATGCAATAGCAATTTTTAACCGTATACTCTCCCTTCTCATCTTCATCTCAAAATAATGAATCACTAATATTACGATTGCTAAGATGAATTTGTGTCATAAGGCGAGCATCTCTTGGATTGAATAGATATGCAATAATCTCCATATCCTAGCTCTTGTTATGTACATGCATCAAGGTGGACATGGTAATATTCTCTGTCACAAGGTTAGGATTTGTAGTAACATAAGGGTTTTCCTTATTAGGGAGCCAAGGATCAGTAAACACATGAATATGTTGACCATTACCAACCCACCAGTGTGTCCCTCTTATGACCAAATCTTTAACCTCCCAAAGACATCTCCACACAAAACTCGGGTTGCAGCCAATATTGGCATCAAAAAAAGAAACATTCGGAAAATAGCGCGCTTTGAACACACGGGCAATAAGAGATGTAGGAAATTTAATCAATCTCCAAACCTATTTACCAGCCGTCGCCTTATTGAATTCTTTTAGCTGCTTAAATCCCAAACCTCTAGTAGATTTAGGAAGGCACAAATTGCGCTAGCTTTTCCAGTGAATGCTATGCTCTCCATTTTGCTTATTGCTCCACCAATATCTACATAAAGTTTGCTCCAAATCATGGCACAACTCTTTGGGGAGAAGGAAAACATTCATAGCATAGTTGGGGAGTGCTTGCCCAACTATTTTAATGATAATTTATTTACCTCCCTTTGACAGACTTTTGTTGGACCATGTGCGCACCTTACTCCAAACACGGTCAGATATGAACTGAAAGATTTAAGCTTTGTTTCTACCAACCATAGAAGGCATGCCTAGGTAATTGTCATGATTCTCCAAATGATTAACACCTAAATTAGAATAGATGAAGCTCCATGCCTCCTTTCTAGTGTTGCTGCTATAAAAAATAGACGACTTCTGGTAATTCACAACTTGCCCAGAAGCTTGACAATAGGTGCTCAACACTTCTTTGATGGCAGCACATTCAACTATATTAGCCTTGAAAAATAAGAAGTAGTCATTAGTGAACATGAGATGAGATACAAAAGGTTCCCCATGAGCAACCAATACACCATGAATCAAACCCATGTTCTCCTTCCTATTCAGTAACACACTCAATCCCTCGGAACAGATAATGAAAAGATAGAGGGAGAAGGGATCACCCTATCTCAAACCCCTCTCTAGTCTAATGGGTCCCAACTCGTCACCATCGAAAGTAATAAAATAACTCATTATGGAGACACAAAACATAATTCTGTCAATCCATGGCCTGCAAAAACCCAATCGTTCCATTATACTTCTGAGATAACGCCATTCAATCTAGTCGTAGGCTTTGCTCATGTCCAGCTTTAAGGCAACTAACCCCATTTCCCCTTTTTTCTTCTTCTTTAATTAGTGGATGGCTTCAAAAGCTATGAGAAAATTACCCATAATCATACGTCCCGGGACAAATGCACACTGTTGCTCCGAAATAAGCTCAAGCAGCACCGCCTTAAGCCAGTTAGCCAATACCTTCGCAATAATATTGTAGAGAACTTTGTAGAGAGCAATCGGTTTCAAATCCCCCATATTCTCAAGCGAATTCTTCTTCGAAATGAGGGTAATTAAAGTGTTGTTCAGATCAGTATCAAAAGTACCAGTATAAAAAAAAATCCTGACAATACTTACAAACATCATCCCCAACTATTGTCCAAAATTTCTGGAAGAACGCCGGGTTAAAACCATCCATTCCTGAAGCTTTATCTGGGTGCATAGACCAGGCAGCAATACGAATCTCCTTATTAGAAATAGGGGACATCAAATTTTCGTTCTGATCTTGTGTAACAACTGGGCTAATCAACCTCAAAGCTTCATCAGGACACAAACCATTAGATGAGAAGATGGACTCAAAATAGCCAACACTAATATTACTGACCTCATCTTTCCCTGTATACCGCACACCATCAGCACCGTTTAGCTTTGAAATATGATTTTGGCTCCTTCTGGAAGAAGCATAGGAATGGAAAAATTTTGTATTTGTGTCACCATCCCTTAGCCAAAACTGTTTAACCCTCTGCTGCCAGTACACTTCTTGTTGCTTCAACACCTCAGCACACATCCATTTGCCCTATCTAGCTGGTTTAACCATCATCATTAAATCTTCCTCTAATTTCATCAATTTTCTCCTGCAATTCTTCATTTTTTCTCGAAAATCAGAGACCCCTAAACCTCCCCATTGCATAAGAGCTATACCACGATTCTCAATTTTTGTAGGGATATGAGCAGAAAGGTCCCTGTTCTAGCTTTCATCAATAACAGTGAAGCAGCCATCATTTCTTAGCTAAGCATTTTCAAATTTGAACTTACGAGGCCTCACCTTAAAAACCACCTTGACCACTTCAAGAAACAAAGAAAGATGATCTGATGAGCTAGTCGATACAACATGGAGCTTGGCCTCCTTAAATGTATCGATCCAATTTTGAGTAACAAAATCGCGATCCAATTTTTCATGAATATGACACTGTGGACTTATATATTCCCATGTAAATTGATGCCACGACATTTGTAATTCAACCAAATTACAAGTTTTAATTGTATCCTTGAAATCCCTAATTAGATTTTGAGGATAGTGCCCACTCCCTTTCTTCTCAACCTGCCGAAGAATCCCATTGAAGTCGCCTAGGACAATCCAAGGCAACCTATTTGAATTAGCAAGATCAAGAAGAGAACTCCAAGGTTCAGCTTGTTTAGCATGTACCGGTTCTCCATAGTACCTAGTGAATCGCCACTCACGCAACTCCACAATATTCACTTTTGCATCAATAAACCTAAATGAGCTTCCCATTATCTGTACAAAAAACCACATCCAGCCACATAAGAGCTAGGCCCCCACTTTGTCCTATCCTATCCACCACAAACAGCCCATGAAAGCCTAACTAATCTTTAAGCCACTCCAATCTATTAACAAAATAAATAGTTTTAAATAAGAAAATAATTTTGGACTTTTTGTCTCAGACCAAGTCCTTCAGAAAATGAATTGACCGTGGGATGCCCAGCCCACGACAATTCCAAGCAAGGGTACTCATTGGGCCAGGCGAGCCTAAAGATCAGGTCCCACCTCTTCTAAATTTTTTGGAATAGTTAATTCATAGTCCATAACCATTTTGTTAGGCCCATTTTCACTCCTCTCTACACTTAGCCCATCTTTCTGTCTTCTTCTCTTTGTTTCCACAATCACAATACCACTCCCTTCCTTATTGGACCCAGGCCCATCTTATCCCCCATCACTTTTACTTTCCAAATTTGAAATAATTCCCACATTCCCATTACTTTCCCCACTACTCCCCTAATTCTCGCTCATAACTGATACATCAATGGATTGGATAGGATCCACTTCCATAGAAGTTACACCACCAATCATTGTCGTACTTGACTTCGCCGGTGTTTCATTGAGCAACCATTTCTCATCAGAGTTACGTACATTTCTCCCATTCGTTGCCACTAGCCAGGCCCCAAAGACCCGTTCAATCTTACCATCTGTTGTAGCATAAGGTTTCTCACAATCCTTTTCCATGTGATCCATCATCCTACACACATAACAAAAATTTTATAACCATTCATATTTAAAATCTGCCCAAACCCAATCCCCGCCAGCTTTTTTAATCTTCATCTTCCTCTTAATTGGTCTGGTCACATCAATCTCGATTCTAACCCGCAGGTATGATCGCTAAGCACCTTTGAAACTGTTAGGAACAAAATCTAAGAATGAATCGATGAAGTTTCTTATATCCTTTGCTACTTTCTCAGAAAAAGAACCCAACAGGAAGGTTGTAAACCTAAACCCACATAGGAACAATGTTAAGAGATATAGTTTTAAGGGACTGATTCTGATTAATTCTACCAAGGACAAGTACTTGTTTCTCAAATGCTCATGGACCATTATCTAACACCTTATTGAGGTACAAAATATGAAAAAATTGGAACAAGTACCTTCTTTCGCCAATTTCAGTAACTATCATACCCTTCACAAGCCTCCAAGTCATCGCCATTGTGTTCTTCATCACTATGTAATCAAAAGTTCTATCCGTAAAAAAAGGCCCAACCAAACACAAGGAATAATCATATTGAATATCTTCCATAGGTGATTCTTCAACCTCTAGACCATCTTCCTCTTCTTCAACCAGTGTCATTGAAGCATACATATCTTCAATGTCCTTATTCCTGCTCGAGCCAGCCACTTAACCACAAACACACCACACAAAAACCTAGAGGAGCGCTTATTACCAAAGAACAAGAAAACCTTAGTTTCTTACAGAGAACAATAAAACCCTTACCGCCATTCTCGCTTTTTAATCAATAATTGTTGAATGAATTTTAATGATTAATTCAATTCCTATTAAAATTCTAACTTATTTAATACAATTAATAGATAATAGAGAGTAAATAGATATTTATATTTGAATTGCATGCAAAAAAAAAAGCAATGTGATGTAATGTTAAAATTTAAATATTTAATAATTTCAAAATGATATATATATATATATATATAACAATTAAAAATATAATGTCATCAATTTAAATTATTTTAAGATCCTAAGTTGAGGATTACTATTGGAGAATAAAAAAAAATTATACTTTTTTTTTCATAAAAGATAGAGCGATTTAAATCAGTAACCGCACCTATACATCCCAACTAAGTTGGCACCTCCTTAGTAACCTCTTCATGTTCAAAACCTTAAAGTATTATTAAGAGAAAAAGAAAATGAGCTGAAAGTTTAAAGCAAAGCTCAAAGAGCGCAAGGCTACAACAAAGATAAAAAAAAAAAGCCAAACTAAGCAAATCTAAATGTCTCCTTTTTGGAAAAATTATCATACACTAAAGCACTGCAAAAGGGAGGATAGTTGGACCACCACATAAAGTCAGAGCTAAGATGACCGTGATTAGCCAATTTATCCACAACAACATTGCCTTCATGATAGATGTGGGCGAAAGCCAAGTAATGCAAACATTCTGACCAAAGTGCCTGTAAACACCACGAAACACGGGATGGCTTAGATTTAAGAGTGTAAACAACATATGTGGAATTGCACTCTACCCATAAGTTATGCCATCCATTCTCCCAAGCTTTATTGATTGCAAAAAGAGCAACCCAAGTTCAGCAATAAAAGCTAGAGTACCCTTGATAAGAAAAGCAAAACAGCCGAGAACAAAGCCTTTATAGTTTCTAAATACCCCGCCTGTGCCAAATGAATGAGGATTGTCAACATAAGAAACATTTGTATTCACTTTAATCCAGTTTTGTGGAGGGACCTACCAAACAACAAAAATAATACACAAAGCTTTAGAGAGAATAGGCTTAATATTCAATTAACGAAGAATATGAAGCTCAGTAGAGCTATTATGCATACAACCTACTAGAAAAAAGATTGCACTCAGTCATACAACTCCAAATTTTCCTAAGAAAATTCTGAAAATTTGGAGCTAGTCCATCAAACACGGCTGCATTTCTAGCATGCCAAATTTGCCACACCATAATAATAACTGTGCAACGCCAAAGAGCAAAAATCTGAGTTCCATAGTCGGCTTTCAAAGTAGCTTGTAAAAGCTCCTGCAAGGCATTAAAATAAGAGAAATCAAAGCCAAAAAGATCCCCAATAGACCTCCACACTATTGTTGCAAAACTGAAGTGCATAAAAATATGGCAATGAGTTACAATACTACTCAAACAAAAATAACATCTTGAAGCAAGCTGAAAACCATGCCTTTGAAGAGCACTATCTAGGGAAAGCTTCGAGTGAACTACTCTCCAACAAGTTAGGGACCTGGTTGGAGGGATAAACCGAGCCCAAAAAAGCTTCAAAAAATCTGAAACTACTCATCTTTCTCGCCATTTACTGTACAACGACTTTGTTGTGACATTCCCGTCAATAGATCCCCTCCAAATGCAAAGATCATTGCTATTTTTCAGACCTTTAACACCCATTAGAATTGTCTTCAAATGAGGGAAACCGATTATGAGAGGCCAAGGGATATGCCAATCACCACTAGAGTAAAAACCACTAATAACATGGGACATATTACATTGTATATGCAGTTGATCAATAATAGGTGGATGAACCCATTTACCATGCCAAAAATTCAATGTGCTATTCTTACTAAAAAACCAATAAGCATCCTCATAAAAGATGGGAGTATATCAGCTTGAGGGAGCTCCAAATTGAAGAGCAAATATATGTTCGACGGGGTTGCCCATTAATTAGCAAGAAACGAGTTTGGAAAACCTGCTAAAAAGAGAGCATTTCGAAATAATTGTCCATGATAGCTGCCCCAACATAGCATCACTGAGAACAACTAGATTTTCAAGTCCAATCCCTCCTTGTTCAATGGGTCGACAACAATTCTTCCAAGACATTGCAACTATTTTTCCAGTGGAAGTGGATCCCGTCCACAAAAAAAATCTTATTTGCCTCTCTAAAGAGTGCAAGAGAGAGCTGTTGATCTCATAATTAATAAGGACTAGACTACCAGCGTGGGAGAGTGAATTCCCTTTCCATTTAGAAAATTTAGCAAGAATCTTGTCTGCTGTAGATTGTAGCCACTTGCGTTTAGGGGCTCCAGTGAAAAGAGGAACTCCTAAATATATGAAAGGAAGATCCCCTTTTCTTATGCCAGCTTTAGTCTCCAACAATTGGCATATGCTATTAGACACATTTTTGCTGAAATACACGTAAGATTTCTCTGAACTGATTTTTTGCACACAAAGCAAACCATATTCAGCAAATAATTTGGAGATAGCATTTATATTCTTTATAGTAGCCTTGCAAAAACTTAAGATATCATCTGCATAAAACATGTGAGTCGAAAAAATTCCTTTACCAAAATGTAAAGGAGTGATGTCACATGAACTAACCATCTATAGATGCTTTCGGCTGAGAAAGTCACTAGCAAGGCAAAAAAGCAGGAGAGAAAGAGGATCGCCCTGTCTGACACAGCAGGAACAAAACAAAATAGCCTTATGTCGATCTATTAATTAAAACAAATAAATGAGTCGAATGAAAAATGGTGAATAGCCACTTTTTGAAGGCCTCTAAAAACCCGAAAGCTTAAAGAACTTGTAGAACAAAATCCCAATCCATAGTGTCAAATGCCTTAGTAATATCAATCTTTAATGCAATGTTTCCCCCTGAACACTTAATATCAAGAATATTAATCCCTTCAGAATCCAATGCATACAAAAATGGACCTATTTTTAAGAAAACCAAATTGGTTAGGCAAAATAATTCTAGTGGCAGTCAAAGCTAGCATGTCTGTTAGAATTCGAGTAATAATTTTGAAAACAAAATTGTTGAGTACAATTGGGCGAAAAGCTTGAACTGTATTAGCTTCAGGAGTTTTAGGTAAGAGCACCATATTACTAGAATTTAGTCCAATGTTGATTTCACCTGTAGCAAAAAAAAAAAAAAGACAATAGAAGCACATACCTCCTTATTGACCACATCCCAAAAAGATTTAAAGAATGCTCTAGAAAAATCGTCTGGCCCAGGACCACTATCAGTGTCCATGGAGAAAACGTTAGCATGGATATCCTCTTCAGAGGGAACTCGAAGCAATAAATTGTTCTCCTCAACTGTAACAATAGACGGTACAACACTAGAAATAAAATTTGCATTGGTACGGACAACAACATCTTTATAGAAAAGGCTTTGATAATATTGGAAAATATGATCCCTTATTGAGTTATAATAAAAAAAAGAGAGTCGCCAATCAACAGACCATGAATATCTTTTTTTACTTTCCTTATAGCGTGACTAACATGAAAAAATTTATAGTTTCGATCACCTATTTGAAGCCATTTTATTATGCTATTTGCTCGAAGGAAATCCTCTTATTGCTGTAAACAAAGGTCCAAAAATTCATGAGCTGCCAACTCTTGCCTATGTAATTCCTTTGGAATACCCTCCAACGAGATGCGATTTTGGATTAATTCGAGCTTTTCTTTTGCAACATCAACGATCATATGAATGTTCCCGAAAATATTTTTGTTCCAAAGCTTCAAGTAATGCCTCATATACTTTAATTTAGAAGATAAAGCTTGCATATGATTTCCAAAATAGGGAGCTTCCTACCATGTGTTTTTAATAAAATCTCACAGCCCCGGGTGCGAAATCCACATAGTTTGAAAGTGGAATAAAGATTTAGGAACACCCCCAACCAGCTCACAAGACAAATATAGGAGGGAAATGATCAGAACAGTGCCTGGGAAGCACATGACAGATTGTTTGATTCCAAAAAGATGAAAAATTTAGATTATTCAATGCTCGGTCAAGCTTGCTTTCAATTCTTCTAAGGGAGGAACCACCCTTAGACCAAGTATATTTATTACCTCTAGAAGCAATTTCGATAAGGCCACAATCCTCCATAAAGTTTTTGAATTCTCTACAGGGTCCAGCATCATGAGGATTACCTTCATGAGCTCTAAGAATGGGGTTAAAGTCACCTAAAACAACCCAACAAAGAGCTGTTGTCCCTTGGTTGTTGCGAAGAGAGCCCCAGAGAATTCTCCTTTTGTTAGACAAATTGCTAGCATAAACAAAGCAAAATCTCTGAAAACTATTATTTACTGAAAATTCAATCAAAATAAATTATTCATCAATAGAGTATTGAGAAACATCATAAAAATTATTTCTTTTTGAAAAGCCAAATGGAGGAGATAGGCTTAGAATTAACACTAATTAATTCCAAGTGAAGGTAATTCCACAAGGAATTTCTAATGCTAGAAAATTCAACCACCGGATCTACAAAGCACACCAAGTCTAGCTAGTTGACATGACAAAGATTGTAAAAAGTATGTTGGGCTTTGAAGTTGCCGAAATCCGACGAATCTAGTAAAGGACTTTCATAAGTTCAATCTCATATGAGGCCTATATTCACTCTTAGAAAGGGTAATCTTGTATTGTCTAACCTTCACTTGCTTCTTTTTGCTTATAGCAATCTGCCATTCACCATCATCTTCACCACTGTTATCATTTTTAGCGATGTCAGCCCATGATTTATTTCCATCAACCATATGATTATTATCATCACGAGAACGAGAAGTAGGTTGTTCGGTTGCATTTGTTGTACCGTCAGGAGGAGGGCCTACCTCAGCAATTGGGATCAAATTATCGACAACATGAGGATGTTCTTGTTCAGTCATGATAATAGCAGATTGATCAGTAGTGGAGGAATTATAACATCCCTTATCGATGTCTGGTCATTATTGGCAATATTATCAGCTGCCTTTACGGGACGTAGGTGTCTATCATCAACATTCACTTCATCAATAAAAATTGGGGCAGTGAGAGCTCCTATTAAAGCAACGTCCAAAGCAGTGAAAATGTTGGAAACAAGAACAGTAGCCATGACTGGACCCTCTTTGTCTTTGTCGTTCATAGCTTTATCTTTGTTAGATTGCTTCCCGTTAACATTCCTAGTAGCTTCAGTCAGGTTCCCTTTATTCATTCAGCAATTAGAAGAAACATGACCTATATTCGAGCGTGTGGAGCAAAAAGGAGGAGTGTTCTCAAGGACAACAACAATAAAGAAGCTTTTTCCAATTCATTCTATCATTAGATTTTTAGGAAGATCCTTTGAAAGGTCCACATCGATTAAAACCCTCGTAAATTATCCAAACTCGCCATTAGCAGTAACACTATCAATCTTTATATGAGCACCAATCCCTCTCGATATATCAACTAGAATTTGAGGATGCAAATACTTCTAAGGGAGTTTGTAAAATCTCACCCATAACTGAGTGTTTGTAGACTTCTGCACTTTTGGATCAAAATCACAACTCCAATGTTGAAGTCTTAATAGACTAGATTTAAGTGAGATATAACCCCTACCCCTAATATTTTTCTTGTCCCATTCATATTGCAACATAATAATATAATATCCTTTCCCAATGGAAACAAGTTTCCAGTTATCACCAATGTTCAATATGGTCGACAATTTATTCTTTAATTTTTATAATCTCCAAGGCTTTTCAACTTTAAACAAGACAATCCTACTAATTAAAGTATGATCACAGGCATAGATATGTTCCTCATACACACTCTGATTGACTTTGATGGCAATATAGCCGTCTTTATTTTCAGGGAGAACTGAGGGCATTGACAAAGGTGCCTTGTTCGACACGACAGAGGCATAAGATTTCTCTGTATTAGCCATCATCATTAATCTCGATCTTTCCACCTCCGTCGGTCAGCCTCTAGCCGTTGTCATCATTTCTTTCAATATGGAGCATCTTAATGATCTCTCGATCTACGAACAGGAGCCTCAAGTGCTGGCCAACAACTCATCTAAAACGATCTTAGAAAAAATTATACATTAATTCTTAATTTTTTGATTCCAAAAATACTCATAAAAAAATCAACTAAAAATTGTTACATTTTGAGAATGTTAATATTTTAGTCTTCTTATTCAAAAATTTTATTTTTTAAATCTTACAAAAATAGTATAAAATGCCGGTCACTGTTTCTTTTTTAATTCTCAATTTTTATATAAAAAACAATTTTTATCTTATTCAAACTTAGAATTAAAAAAAAAATCAACATTATTTAGTAAAAATGGATAACTAAACCAATGGTGGGGGATTTTTTTTAAAGATAATGGTAAAAGGTATTTTAGTTATTTATATTAGGATTTTTAATAAAAAGGTTAAAAATCGTTTGGATTATTTATTTCAATACAAATTTAATTTGTTAAATATGTACTATCACCGTTTCTATTTAATAGTTTAGGATCCAACTTATTTAAGTAGTGTTAAAGGATTCTTAAGAGAAATATATAATTATTGTGATTACTAACACATTAAATTAAAAATTAAATATTTAATACATTGATTTCCATAATATCCAACAATATATGTGGAGACAATAAAATGAGATTTAAATATGCATTTAATTGTTGCTTGATTAATTATTTATTATATATAGCTTATTTATTTTTACTAATTTCATCTTCATACATAAATGGAATGTGTATGTAGTTTTTATGTGTTTTGTTAGTCATACATGTGTGAAGTGTTTTGAAGTGTATTTATAAAATTGAGTCCCTATAGTTAGAACATGTATCTGCTTTGGGTAAGCTGTAAAGTACTCTTGATGGGACTGTGACATGACCAAATAGTTGATGACTGATGTAGTCAGCTATTTTTGTTAAACGTTCGAACTTCGGAGGCTAATAAACCAAGTCTCTAAAGGTTCGGGGGTTCGTGGAGCGATCAACTCACTTACATGACTCAGGTTGATTCCGAATTCCTAGTTAGTCTTGAATCATAATAATGTAGGACCGTATAACCTATTATGTCATTTAAATTTGAAAAAAAATTGAAAAAAATGGTAAAAAAGTAAATATTTATTCATACAAATACATATGATGATATTTTCTTTGAACATTTATATTTTTTTAAATATAAATTTCAAAAAATTCCATTAAAAAAATGATATAAAAGGGAAGTAAAGATCGAAAAGGACGCGGACCAAGAAAAAGCCCAGGTGGTCCCCGACAAAACCTGAAAAAAAAAAAATTACAAAATGGCGGACTTGAACCTAAAAATTAAACCCAAATTCACGAGCGCGGCAGAATCCGAGAGAGCCAAAGCTTTGCTGGATTCTCTCTAAAGCTTAACCTGAAAAAAATAGATAAATTTTAATTTCCATATATAAATAATTTTTCTTTTTTTTTTTTTAATTTATTTTCTCTTCTTCTCTTCATTCAAAAATCTAAAAAAAATAAAAAAACTCTCTTTCTCTCTCTAAAAATAAAAACCCTAACTTACTCACTGTGAGAAAAAAAAATCCCCAAATCTCGTTATCTAAACACCAAATCTCTGTTTTCTTTTGGATTTTTGTTTAGATTTTAGGGTTTTGAAATGGTGTGAGATTGAAAACTGAGTGTTGGCTTTAGATTTTGAAGGATCTGTAGGTATAATTTATATATATATATATATTTATATTTATATATAGATATATAGAGAGATAGAGAGAGGGAGACGACTCAAGTAATGGCGTCGTCTGATAAAGAGCTTGAGCAACAGCTTTTGGAAGCTGGTAATAAGCTTGTTAATTCTTCTTCTTCAGTTGATGAACTTCTTCCTCTTCTCGATGTAAGCCCTAATTTCTTCTTCTTCTTCTTTGTCTTTGTTATTTTTTTTTAAAATTTTTTAGTTTTTTTTTAAATTCATTTTTTGATTATCTGAATATATTTGTTGCTATCTGCATTTTTTTTTGAATGTAATGAGTGATTTATTTATTGAATGAGTTGTTGCTTATTCTTGTTGCTTGGTGATTTTTATTTGTAAGTGAGTTTTGCGATCTGATTTTTGATTTGTTTGTTTGCATGTCTAATTTGGTACAGCTGGTGTTATGGTGTTAGGAAGTTACATTTACATTATTATTCAAATAGTATTCAAATAAATAAATAAATATATATATTAATGTAGTTTGCATTGGTGGAAGTGCAATTGAGTCAATACTAGTTTTACTAGTTAGAGAATGAAGAGAGTCTCTGGAACTAGTTTTATTTTATGCTTTTAATGGGGGTGAAGAAAGCAATCTCATATTATATCTATGACATGTTAGTTATGTTTTCGCGCCAATATAAAGCTCTTGCGCGGGTTTTTCGCTTTCTTAGTGGGGCAGCAATTTGAGTTTTGCATTAAAAACAAGTCCATATTAGACATGAATAAATTTAAGGAGATGTTTGAAATTCATGTAAATGAAGGTATGCCTTCCATGTATATGCCGAAAACAAAACATAAATGATGTTTGTTCTCTTTCGGTATTTGATAAGGTTGTTTCTTGATTGGAAACTTTGGATCGCTGGTTAATATAGCGAACTTCATTTAATATTGAGCATGGAAATCGATGCGAGAGAGTCCAGAATAGGAAAAACCTTTTAAGATAGTATCCTGTATATCGTGGTTGGCCCCTCGTATATATTTGGTAGGTAGAATTTCTGTATTAAGTAGGTTCTCTGTTAATTTGCTTGTTATCAGAACGGGAGATGATATTGATTTAGCCTTTTTGTTTTCCATATCTAGCCCCGTATTTTCAATCATGAATATCAAATCATTTAATCCGTCTGTAAGCACATACTTATTTCCCCTTCCATGTATAACAAGATTAGTTCTCCTTTTCTTTCATAGATTCTCTTTGAAAATACTAAGGTCACAATATGATGTTTCAATTTCAATTTAATCTTCGATGAAATTATCTTCAGTTTGCGCATCTTTATTGTTGTCAAAATCGGCACATCCAATTTTATTACTCATCTGTGCATTCTTGTGGGTCTCATGATCTAAAAGTTTGGACCTTAGATATAATGCTGATGCGTTCTTGATGCATTCCTTTTAAACCAAACCCTAACCTTCGCAGAACTCTTATGTAAACAATTTGAGATTTCCTGTATTTTGGATTCTCTGGGCTAGAATACCCCTCCTTTTCCTGTTTACAAGAATCGGCTATGAACCTGGTTAAAAATATTATGTTTTCGTGTGTTATAGACATGTCAGTTTGCGTCATGTATTCATTTAATGGACCACAACATAAGCTTTTTCTGAATTCTTTGATCGCAAGACGCAATTTGGCATCACTTAGCAAATAATGTTGCTTATTTGCATGTCTTTAAAGATTTGGAATATCACTATGAGCATACATCAGAAATAGGGGCTTAGAAGCATATAGTAGGTTGGTTGAGTGGTTGGTTGGTGTGAATGCAATTGAGGTTTTGTTAATCACAAGGTTCCCAAATGTTTCTTAAAGCTATTTGTTTTTTTAAATTTTAGGATTTTTCCATGTATTTTAATATGGCTAATTGTATTTGTTAAAGAGGCTAGTCCATTTGTTACTCACAAGCTTTCCTTATTCCTGTGTGAATGTAGCAAGTCGAGAATTGTTTATCAAAAGTGGAGCAGTCTCCTCCAAAATCAATGCAAAGTGCACTTGCCCCATCTCTAAAAGCATTGGTTACAGATCAACTATTTAAGCATTCGGACGTTGATGTGAAAGTAGCAGTTGCCTCATGCATTAGTGAAATAACCAGGATAACTGCTCCAGATGCTCCTTATGATGATGATCAGATGAAGGTACACCTTCATGGCCGAGTGCTAACTGCTATTATTGCTGTTATGAAGCTTTTGCCTTTTCTTTTTTTCTGTCTTGAATTTCATGTGTGTGCAGGATTTTTTTCAGCTGATTGCTCTAAATTTTTTTAATTTTTTGTTTATACAGGATGTGTTTGAGCTGATAGTATCTTCCTTTGAAAATCTTGCTGACAAGTCTAGTCGGTCATTTAGCAAAAGGACTTCAATTCTTGAAACTGTTGCAAAAGTTCGGTCATGTGTGGTGATGTTGGATCTTGAATGTGATGCCCTGATAGTACAGATGTTCCAGCATTTCCTCAATGCTATAAGGTATGGGTGATATATGTTTTTGGAATTTTGCCATGATTGCAGTTGCACTACCAGGGAGTGAGATACCTGTTGCACTGAGGTGATAAACAGAGTGCCCTTGAAGCAACACCAATATTATCTGTTTAAAGAGTCTTTTCTTAATTAAAGTTGATGCACTGCTTTAGCCTATTATTTCTGCTTTCTTGTAAGGTTTTGCTACTAATGATATGTCATGTACTAACGGTTCATTTTCCTCCAGGGATTATCATCCAGATAACGTAACCTCTTCTATAGAAACCATTATGACCCTTGTCTTAGAAGAAAGTGAAGATATCTCTGCAGAACTTCTTTCTCCCCTTTTAGCTAGTGTGAAGAAGGATAATGAGGTCTACATCACTTATGATTATTTTCCATCTCTACTCCTTTTTAGCTTAAACGAATTTGCTATTATGCGAATTGATTCCTTGCTTTTCAGGACGTTTTACCTGCTGCTCGTAAGTTAGGAGAGAAAGTACTTGAAAGTTGTGCTACTAAGGTTAAACCATACTTGCAACAAGTTGTGAAATCTTTGGGTATTTCTTTAGATGATTACAGTGATGTTGTTGCTTCCATATGCCAAGAAATATCTGGTACAGTTGAACAGAATGATACCAATGCTGCTGATGAAAACAAAGTAAGCTTCTGATGTTTTGATATAACGTTGTGTTGTATCATACTGTATTATTTTTGCAATAGCCAATAGATTATGTGTAACCTGATACGTCAGGGTGTATGATCTTCTCTTTTCTTTAGGAGTTGGTTGATCAAGGCTGTTGAAAAAAACCTTTGGCAAAAAAGAAAGGCTGTTCAAAAACTGTTCCTTGTTGCTTTATCTCCTGAATGTTCTTAACCAAACGTTGGGATATTCTTATTTGACCCAACTGATTGCTAAAGAGATGCTTTTGTCAATGTCACATTTTTCACTAGTTGATGTCGTAGAGTGGTTTTCGATTTTATATTTTTGTTCTCCGTGTCATGCTAGTCTCTCTCTCACTGATTTCGCAATTTTCATAGGCATGAAGCAGATATAGCTATTTAAGCTGGGTTTTCTCGCCTACATTTGCAATCCTAATAACTCAAACTATCTATCAAGTTAGATAACTTCTGCTTTTTTTGTTTGAATCGTTTATAATTAGACAGACACAAAGTGTTTTTGATTTAAGATTTCTTGTTGGTTTCTCTGTAATTTTCATAAATTACATCCTATTTCGTGGAGCTTGTAAATGTTGATTTAGTCGATGGCATTATTGGTTGTGTATCTGTAGATGAAGATGCCACGACATTGCTATAACTAGTGATTCTTGTCAGCAGAATATCCATGGTTTTGACTTGGGTGTCAACTGCGATAGTTAATGTATTGTATGATTCTGCCAGTGTCCGATTATACATGTCCAAAATTGTGCTGGTGCAAGGAGTGGTCTGGTTCTGTACATGTGTAGCTTGTGGTAAAGCTTTATGCGAATCCGATTATTGTATGGTTCTTGTGACTTTGCTTTGTTAACTAGCTGCAGGTTGAAGAGATCAAGCCAGCAGGTGTATCATCAGAAGATGCTGATAATAAAATAGCAGTAGAAGCTGGTTCTCCTAAACAAATTGATACTGTGAATGACAAATCTCCCAAGTCAGTTGTGAGCAATGGTGTTGCACAGCCTGGTGAAGACGAGTCCTTGGCAGATTCAAGTTCCTTAAAGAAGCAGGATGATGGTAATCAAGCTGATCAGTCAAAAAGTATTGAGATGTCAAGCAATGCAGAGACTGATACTTTGGATGCTGAGAAGGTAATTATTGAGGAAAGCAAGCCAGAACAGGCCGCTACCAAAAAGAAGGGGAAGAGAGAAAATTTATCAACAAAGGCGACAGAACCTTCTGAGGCTTCTCATAGCGGCAATGAGAATGAAGCTGAGAAAGAACTGGAGGATCAAGCTCATAGCAAGGACATTCCTAGCTCACCTCGTCAGGAGCCTTCTGTTGAGGCTGTAAAATCTTCTGAAAATATAAAAGAGGCAGTTAGTAGCCAGCCTTCCTCTCCCAAGGCACAAGAGGGCGAGTCTGTGGCTGTTGCTTCTCCATCTGAAAGTGAAAGCCTTCCTGGTGAAAGTCTTTCCAAGAAGGCAGGACGAACCACTAAGAAAAAAGATAGTTCAGTTAAAGATTCTGAGCCAACTGCTGAAGATGTTTCCAAAAAGGCATCTGAAGGAACTAGTGACTCGGAAGCTAAACCAAATAAACGATCAAGAAAGACACCTGCTAAGATTTCCAATGAGGAAAAGGCTCCAGTGATGCTGGATGCAACCAAGAAGGACAGCGACACCATAAGTGAATCAGACGCAAAACCGGTGAAGCAATCATCTAAAAAGGTGACTGCAAGTGGTAAAAATGGTGATGGGTCCTCTGCAAATGAATCTGAGGATAAGAAACAGCGCAGTCGCGGAAAATCTGTGCTGGAAAGAAATTTGATAAAAAAATCAACCAAAGATGAAGACAAGGTTTTTTATTTCAGTTCTTTTTTTTGCCTTTTTTTTATGACATAGTTCTGTTACGTGCTATGTTTGCTTCTGAATTTATCAATAGAACTAATTGTTCCTATATTATTTTTGTAAAGGAAAAGGTCTCTTCACCAAAAGCAGCTGCAAAAATAACAAAAGATGAGGACCAATTGGAGGAAACCCCAAAGACTGACACAAAGAGGAAGCATACCTCTGAACAGGTATGCATGATGCATTCACAAAACACAAAAGTCGAGCAAAATCTTTGATAGTTATCTCGCGCTATTTTTTTTTGGCTTACTTTTAGTTAGGATTGCCTAAGGAGATACAGCAGTGGCTATGCTGTCCCCTATTTTTGGTCTTTGGAACTTCTCTTCCTATATTTATTTCTCATTATGCTGCATTCATGGAATATTGCTAAAGTTTAACTTCTATCAATGCAAATGCTACATCATGGCTTGGCTTTCAAGGATCTTGGATTAATTTGTTATGTCAGGAACCGAAGGATGGTCCTGGTTTGGTTGGTGTGAGGGTCAAAGTTTGGTGGCCACATGATAAACAGTAAGTTCTGACCTTGTTTTGGGGAATTTATTTGTTGCTAGAGCGTATAGTCAACATTTTCTTGATTGTTATATGTGAATGTATGTGTACACTCATGTATAGGTGCACAAGTTAATGTAATTTACCTTTTCACCTTACTCGAAATATTGTTTTCCTTTCCCTAAATTGGCTGCTATTATGTTTTATCTCAACAATGCTGCAGTAGAATATTAATTTATACAGGAGGTAGTTCTAAAAAATTTTTAAGTTCTAAAGCATTTCCAGTAGAAATGAGCAAGGCTTTGTGATATGATGACTTGTGTGGTACCAATTTTCTTGTTACCACTCCATCGTTTCTTTTGTCTAGAAGTTTAGTGATGTATGGACTAATGATTTGTAGCGATTGCATTTCACCTGTCAACAGAAACACATCTGTCGCTGCACCACTGTGTGGAGCTGTATTTGTATTACTTAGTTCTCGTCAGGAGTCATCCCTCACCAAAGTTCAAAATACATTTCCTGCTACAACATATGATTCATGTGCTATTCCCTTCCTATGGTCATATCAACTCCTCAATTCTTATTGCAGAAGTGTCATGCAAGTTTTTTAGCTAACAGAATAGTTCAGCACATTTTTTAGTTAGGCCAATAGGAGACTATGCATTATAAAAGTTGGAACTGCTTGATTTCTATTCTTTATCCCGTTCTCTACATTTCCGAAAATTGATTAATGAGACCTGTCATATGTAATTCTTTAATCCATTTCTTTGAAGTGTTTAAAATGGAGAACTGCTGCTCATCTTGTGCACTAACATTTCAAGGCTAGAGTTTTTTATGATTTGGGGGTTGACGCCCTGTTAACTTTTGACCTTTTGAGTTCTTTTACTTGGCTCTCTAGGTTTGAACTTCTAGTTCCTCCCCTGCACTTCAGTGGTTAATGATTTTTCTTTTGTGTGTGTGTGCGTGTATATTTAAAAAAATGTAGACACATATGAGTTCAGCTCATTTATGCTTCCTGCCTTCCAAGCTTAAACTTGTAGTATGCCCTTGTTGTCCTTGTCCTTTTTTAGCTTTTAACTATTTCCATCTTCATGAAAGAATATGCAGGGATGTTAATTTCCTTATATTCATTTTATGATTTTGCAGATATTATGAAGGCGTTATACGGAGTTATGATCCTGCTAAAAAGAAGCACGAGGTGATATCAGATGCCTTATCTCTATTTCTTCAATGGGTTTTATTTCTTCTCTATCTGGGTTTTGTCTTCTCTCTAAAATCATTATTTTTGTTTCATGTGACATGCACAGTTTATTTGTAGTTTCGTTCATGTACTTTTGCATATAGAAATGCCAATATATTCATTTGTGCATACATGTTCAAATGCACACACACAGTTAATGTTTCAGCCTATGATTTTTTTTTTGTATTTAATTTAGAAAGTATACATTCATTTATATAGGTTGCCTATGATGATGGGGATAAAGAAATATTAAATCTCAAAAGGGAAAAGTATATAATAATTAAAGAAGACTCTGTGCCAGATGAGGTAAGTGGCTCCTTCACTGGTGTGATGCTGGATGTTTTAGATTTTTCCTGACACTTGTTGTCAACAGGGAGAAGGAGCTGATCCGCAAAGTCTTGAGGTTCCGTCAGAAACGTACGTTTATATCATCTTTTCAGTATAATACTACCTTTTGAATTTGGGATTTCGTTTTGGTCCACTATGGTTCATGATCGCCCCGAGTGGAGAAAGCGAATCCATATTGCTGACTCCAATTGACTTGGGATTAAGGCTTTGTTGAGTTGAGTTGAGTTTTGGTCCACTATGGTTGTAGAAAGTTTCTAGTTGGCCGATGTCCATTTTATATATATATTGCATCACATTTTATCAAAATGTTCTCAATGCAGTGTCGTTATCTGCTTCTCTTGGTTCCTGCTTTGGTTTGTTTTGAAAATGTGCTGACTGTAACTTTGACAATTCTAACCAGGCCTCCAAAAAAGAAAGTGAAAACAAACTCTTCTAGCAAGCAAGGAAAGGCTGAAGGTTCTCCATTGAGGTGACTTTTGTTATCCTAATCTTGTGCCAGTGTCATTAACTTGGATATCTGTTAATGATGCATACTCTGTTGGTAGGGGTGGAGGAGCAACCTCCAGCAAATCCAAAATTGCTGCAACAAAATCTGCTCCTAAATCAAAGGAAGTCAGTAAGAAGGATGGTAAATCTACAGACGATACAAAAGCTGCTAAAAAAACGGAGGACGACAGTGCTAGCAAAGCCAAGGATAATACCAGTAAAAGTGGAAGTAAATCAGTTGATGCTACTTCAAAAACAGCCAGCAAAACTAAAATCGATGACAGCTCAGTCTCCAAGACTCCCAAGTCGAAAGAGGATGGCTCCAAAACACCCAAAAGCTCCAAGTCCAAGCAAGAAACTGCAAAGACAGGCAAATCCAAACCAGATTCCCCAAAGGCCACCTCCAACACCAAGGGTAAATCCTCAAAGAGCGGTGGCAAATCTGGTGTTAACGGTACCGAGAAATTGAAATCTGGTTCTTCAAAGGTGAAAGAAACTGAGGATAAGGAAAACTCTTCATTGGATTCCGATGATAAACCACTTGAAAGTGTGAAAGCGAAATCCTTGAGCTCATCCAAAGGACAGGGAAGTGAAGCAAAGAGTGGAAAGAAGCGTCGAAGAGCTTAGGCTATAAAGTTTCTTGTCCCTGCATATCATCAGTGCCCTTTTGTTGCAGCTTTTTCTCTGATGCCTGAGCCCCACAGTTGCACACAGTAAGCCATTTATGAATTTAGTGTCATCCTTTGACCTAATTTCCTAGGTTGTGGCATCGCATTAGGCTCTCTTATTAAACATTCTTAGTCTAGTTTATAGTTGGTTGTAGGGTTAGTTCTCTTTCTGCTATTGTTGCTAGATGGAATTTATGGTATTTCGAAGGGTGACGGTAGAACACATTGGGTTAGATTTGTTAAATAGAATTTGCTTTTATAGATAATGTCACAGATTCACAATCTTGCTATGGGCAATCAATGTCTTGTGCTGAAATTCTCTTCTTTTCAATTTCACTTTTTTGTTCATTTAGCTACCATTAAAAATTCTGTGATACTAACAAATGCTTCAATTACTACTTTTTTAGGATTTTGCTTGGTGTAGGAGTATGCTTAGTTCTCAAAAAAAGTTATTTTGCATATAATTTTTCCAAAATGAAGAAGACTTTCTTGAAAATTAGTCATTTTGTGGAAGGACAATCTATTGTGTTTATCGATAGGTAATTTTACTCCAATATCTAATCGCAGAGCTACTGCAATAGTTGCAGCATATACTGCAATAGTTGCAGCATTTTATCCGAACTGAGGGCGGGTTTTTAACTCTCGTAGATTGCAGCCGAAGCTGTCAGTAGGGGAGCGTATATGAGCTCGAAGTTTCGTTCGTAACTCCCGAAATTTCGTAGTGTCTATCATAACTTCAATGTATAATTTTAGCATTCAATTTTTATTTTTGAATAATCTTATTTTTTAATTATTTAATCATGGGCTGGGCCTTCATATAGTAGAGAATCTCTTTAACTATTAAAATTCACCAGTTCATATTAAGCTTTTTGCATGAGTCAATAATGGCCTAAACACCTAAATCAAAGGCGTTGATTTAAACACTTAAGCACTGTCTTTAGCATGATACATGGTAATAATAAAATTGGATACTTTATCCTGTACAAAGTGTCAACCCACATCATAATCCAACAAATCAAATTGCTTGTCTTGTTTAGTTGAATTTTATGTTTTTATTGGATTTGACTTTCAAACCTCCACACATTTCTATAACAAAGTTTATCGTGTCCCTTAAAAAAAAAATGTTTAAAAGAGAAAAAAATTGACTTTCATACTCCAATTCAAATAACATAAGTGGGGTTCTTACATAATTATGTCATCTTTTAGAGATAAATTTCTAATATGCATGTTTTAAAAATAAAGGTGAATTACTGTTTAATTTCTAAATTTTAACCAAATTAATATTTCAGTGTCTATATTTAGCAAAATCAATAACTCAATCCCTTTGTTATCGGAGATAATTATAGAGCAATGTATCCAAAATTGCATATTTATCGAGACTAATCAATTTGACTTTAGGCTTGGAAGATCCACAATAAAAGTAATCTTTTTTATTAGAAGGCTGATAGAAAAATATCGAGAGATAAAACAAGATCTACATATGATATTTATCGATATGAAAAAAGTGTATGATAGAGTGACACGAGATGTTTTATGGTGGGCTCTCGAACGAAAAAATGTGTTAGTTAGATACATTCAAGTAATTAAGGATATGCATGATGGAGCGCTTAGGAGTGTATGTATGGCTGAAGGTGATACAAGAGAGTTCCCTATCACAATCGGATTACATTAAGGATCGGTTTTAAGCCCTTGCCTTTTCACTATTGTTATAGATGAGTTGACAAAGGGCATAAAAGAGGATATCTTTTGGTGTATGATGTTTACGGATGATATAATACTCATAGATAAGACCAGAGAAGGAGTTGAGGGGAAGCTAGAGCAATAGAGAAGTGCATTGGAGACGAAAAACTTCAAAATTAGTCGAAAGAAGACTAAGTATATGCATTATAAATTTATTGAAGGTAGTAGGAAGGAGCAGATGGACGTGTGTTTAGAAGGCGTTTCCATATCTAAAAACACACATTTCAGATACTTAGGATCTATCTTGCAAGAGGATGGAGGTTGTGAGGAGGATATTGCTCATCAGATCAAAGCGGAGTGGATGAAATGGAGGAGTGTTTTGAGAGTATTATTTGATCGAAAGATTCCACATAAACTAAAATGAAAATTTTATCTCACTGCGGTGAGACTCGCTATGATTTACGGGAGTGAGTATTGGGCTATAAAAGCATAACAAGTCTCTAAGCTTAGTGTGACGGAAATGAGGATGCTAAGATGGATGTGCTGTTATACTAGAATGGATAGAGTTCGTAATGGGTATATCAGGGATAAAGTCGGAGTTTCCCCTATAGAAGTCAAGTTGAGAGAAGGGAGACTAAGATGGTTTGGGCATGTGTGACGTACGTAGAATTTTAGATGCACCAGTTAGAAAATTAGAGCACCTTAGAGTAGATGTGAGTAAAAAAGGGAGGGGTAAACCTAAGGTAACTTAGAGTAGAGTCATTCAACATGATCTTAAGTTCTTAAACATTTCTGATAATATGGTTCACGATCGCCCTGAGTGGAGAAAGCGAATCCATATAGCCGATCCCAATTGACTTGGGATTGAGGCTTTGTTGAGTTGAGTTGAGTTGAGTTTAGTTCCTTGTCCCTTCTTTTTTCATTTTCCCACATGTATTTTTTAATAAATGGCTAAAGGGGGTGAGGCATATATTCGCAATATGACTGATTGAAGTCATAAACTTAAAATTTTTTTCTTATTCAATCAATTTCTTAAGGCACAAAATTTTCAATTTACTTTTGCAAAATATTGATTGAATGCATAGTTTTTTAAAAGTTTATACATTCAATCAATTGTATTTCTACTATATTTGCTGCCCCTTTAGCCATTTCAAAAAAAAAAACTAATGGAAAGACAAAATAGAGGAATTAAACTGTTGATTTCACCAAATACAGGGACTGAAGTGTTAATTTGGTCAAAATCTAGGGATTAAAAAATAATTTATCCTAAATATAATCATCCAAATATGTACAAAATGAGTTTTATGCTCCCATTTTACATTTTTTAACTCTAAAAAATTAAAAAAATTATTTGAAAAATGATAGTTAAAATTAAAAAAAAAAAGGAGTCTAACTATATGTTTTCTCTAGTAATTGACGTGTGTCTTTCACCTGACAGAAAAGGCAAAAAATGGAACAGACTTGGCCATTTTTATTTAGAGTACTTAGAATTTTATACTGTGATTGTGTTGAGTGAAAAATTATAGCGAAGAATGCAATGCCATAGTGTATATATATGGCTGAATATGACAATAGTAATTAAAAACTATTTAGCAAGTACAAAAGCCATAACCTATACAAACTCTACAATAAATATGTCAACTAAGAGATTGAGTTTGAGTTATCTTCTGATACGCTCCCACAAGATGAAAGCATGGAATGTAGTAGCCAAAGCTTGTCTGTAATAAACTGAAATCGTGCATGAGCTAGCGACTTAGTCATTATGTCAACTAATTGATTAGAAGAAGAAATGGAAGCAACAATTAGACTCTTTTCCATGACCCGCTATCTCACAAAGTGAAATTCAACCTCAACATGCCTGAAAAATTGGATTAGATGAAAGAAATATCGCTTCCAAGTTATCACACCACACATGTGGTGGCTGTTGAAACACAACTCCTAGCTCAGAAAATAATTTGGATAGCCACCTTTACTCTCTACATACATTAACAACAACCTTCAATTCCAATTCGGTCGAAGATCTTGCCACAGTCTTCTATTTTCTAAAATTCCAAGCAATCAAATTATTGCCAAAATAAATTAGAAAATTGCTTGTAGACCGCCTATCATCTGGGCATCCTGCCTAATCTTAATCAGAGAAAGCTATTAATTCATTCCCAGTGCTCTTACCAATAAGAAACTTGTGATGACTTGTCCCTTGCAATTAACATAACACTCATTTTATAGCTTTAAAGTGTACTTCTGTTGGAGTGTGCATAAACTGACACAACTTATTGGCTGCAAAAGGAAATATTTGGATGAGTGACAGTTACATACTGAAGGCTACCACAAATCTAGTAGTATTTCTTTGCTTGTTCATTTGAAAGTGACATACCATTTCGCTTAGAAAGAGATTCTCCAACAGCCATAGGTGTGTGCATTGGTTTGTACATATCCATACCAGCCTCTTTGACAAGATTATGAACACAGCTTTGTTGGCTTAGCAAGAGACTTTCTCTAACTATTCAACTCGAATGCCTAAAAAATAACTCAATATCCCTAAGTCTTTCAAGGCAAACTTACTAGCTAACCATGCAATAAATTTCTTTAACAAAGCATCATTATTAAAGGTTATTATCACTCATCATATATAAGCAAAAAACATAAGCAACCATCTTTCTTATAGATAAATAACGAACTATCAGCTTGTGAAGATTTGAAACCAAGAGAATAAAGATAGTTGCCAAGCCTTTGAAACCATGCTCGGGGCACTTGTTTGAGACTATGAAGGGACTTTTTTAAGTGACAAACATAGTGTGGGAAATCTTTATCAACATATCCCTGAGGTTATACCATATACATCATCTCCTATAATTCACCATTAAAAAATGCATTACTTTCATCCAGTTGGAGAATACTCTAGCCTTTAGAAACAACCACATTCAACACTTCTCCAATTGTCATATTTCTAACCACTAGGCTAAATGTCTCGTTATAATCAAGCCCTTGCTCTTGGGTATAGCCTCTTTCCACTAACCAAGCTTTCAACCGTTCTACCGTACCATCAACTTTCTTTTTTATTTTACCAATGATTTCCAACCACATTTGCTTGTGGTGGAGGTGGTACCAATTCCCAAGTATGATTTCGAATCAAAGCCTCTATTTTTGCTGTCATGGCTTGTATCCAAGCTATAGTTTGACTTGCTTGCGTAAAACTTATGGGTTCAACAATATTTTAGATTGGTGAAGAAACAGTGGCTAAGAGGTTTAGGAGTTTATGTTTTGGCAGATTTCATATGGTGTGTTTTGGAGATAGTTTTAGTGAGCAAGACTAGGTGCATCATTTTTAGGTATGGCTGTTGTAAGGTTAGGTTGTGATGGCGTGGCTGATGTGTTGGATAGAGAATGAGAAGTGGTGGTTGAAGTTTTAGTAAGTACAATATACAACTACAATCCATGTTTATCTGAACTTGGTAAGATGACTATTTTTTGGATGAAGATAATTAAAATGAACGAGTAGGATAAGATGAAAGTTGTGGAGTAGAGATAGATTTTGATGATGTTGTGGTGGATAAGATAGTTTCATGATCATATTTGGAAATTGATTTGGTGTGGGAGTCTATTATCTTGTTGGAAGGTGAGGAAGAATTAGAGTTATAATGAAATTTGGTATTCGCATGTGATAAAAGAATATTATTATGAGTGGATGAGATAAATGAATTACCTTGCTTTCCTATAATAGTAGGGAACTAGGGCATGGTGGTGTTAATGTATAACCATGGAGCGTGTGTTATAGCCTTCTTATCATTGCTGTCCAAAATTGGTTGGATATTTAAAATTACTTTAAATGGAAATAACTTTTCATCAAATTCACAACATCGAGATGTATAGATTTTTCCTATTTTCTTATCTAGAAATCTATACCCAAGGTGAGCAAGAGAATAGCACAAGAATATACACTGAGTGTTGTGGAATGAAAACTTATTATAGTTATAAGGACGTAAAAGAAGGTAGACTGCGCATCCATTTTTTTTTTTTAAATTCTAGTCAGAAGAAAAAATCTCACTTTGTAATCATGTGAAGCTTTGAACAATACTTCAAAGGGAATATTTTTGTTCAATGACTTGGATGGCATTCGATTGATTAAAAAAAGGAAAAATTTCAAAAAAATACCCTGTGATTTAATCCTTTTTCAATTCTGATCCTAACTTTTAAATTCTATCCAAACAGTGTAATGAAGTCCACTCCATTATCCATATAGTGACGAATCCATTAACACCGTTAAATATTGCTTATGCGGTGTTGAACTGGTGCCTTTTTGACATTTTTCACCATGTGGATGATGATGTGGTGACACGTGGATGATCACATGGATTGAAAGCGATGCCACCTCAGCGCCATGTCACCATCCACGTGTCGAAAGTACGCCACCTTGGCGCCACATAAAACAATATTTAACGGTGTTAGTGGTCGAAGGTTATATCTGCTAACTGAGTAAACCACATAACACTGTTTGGATAAGTTTTAAAAGTCAAATTCAAATCTGAAAAGGTCTAAACCACATGGTATTTTTTGAAATTACCTAAAAACTTGAGGAACCTGTGGTTGTTACGATTTTAGGAGCAGTTCATAAGCCATTAGTAATGCGTGTAAATCATTGAATTTTAAAGCCTCGGATTGTTGTTGTAAAGCACCAATGATACCATTATATTCACCCCTTAGCTTTTGAAAGACAATAGTATTAAACTTAGAAGGTGAAATTGATTGACTTGCCAATTGCAGTGAATTGTCAATCGCCTTTGCTTCATACAAATATTGTGACACAGGCTTTTTGTCCTTTGACAGGTTATGCAACTCAATATGTAATTGTGTTTGCTAAGCGTTGCTTACAACATCATAAGGAATGGTAAGAGCCTGTCATACTTCCACATAAATGTTCAATATAATCAACAGTGGGTAGACCTCCTTAGTAATTGAAGAAAGTAGCCAGGAAAATAAAAGTGATCTTTTATGAACCGAACAACATAATCTGAATTAATTTCAACTTAGCCTATTGTTGCATTTGTGATCTCCTTAATTGTGCTGCCTCTATTCCATTAATTGTGCCATGTAAATTATAGAAAATCAGGAGAGGTGTGAATAGTAATTTTTAGGGGATGTAATTTTTAGAGGTCAATTTAATTGAAAATTTGTGTTGTATATGTGTAGTGTTGTTTGATGGTGTAGAAGAGAAAAGTGAAGGAAGAGAGGTAGAGGAATTGATGGTTGCTGTAAGAGATGAAGAAGAAGAGATAGAGAGAGTAGATGAGGAAGCAAAAGAAGAGGTAGAGTTGGTAGAGTTTTCCATTGCTCTGATACCAGCTTACAATTGTATATTGTAATTGTATTGAGTGAAAAATTATAGCAATGAATACAAAGGAACAATGTATATATATGGTTGAATATGACAGTAGTAACAACAAACTATTCAGTAAGTACAAGAGTCATAACCTATACAAACTTTACAGTGAATATGACAATTAAGAGATTGAGTTTGAGTTATCTTCTGATAAGAGTTAACATGAGTCTTTCACTTTTCACTTCATGAAAATATTCCCGGCAAAGTAAGGGACACATGTCTACCATAGTTGTTAGAATCTCGATTTGGATCTTATCATATTATGCTCTTATGATTTGAAAAAATGAAATCGATCGTAAGTCTAGTTAGATTGTCTATCCTGATTTATTTTATAGGATCTTATGGCCCTACGACTTTTCAATATCACCTGTTTTTCAAAGTTTTATACTCACCCCCACTTATAGATTGTAATGTCCTCATTATGTAATTGGCATCTCATCTAGCCCTAGAATCGTCTTCTTCTAGATAACTACCCCATACTCTTCCATCCACAGGTGCAAGTTGCAGTCACGAGGTCACTTTGATACCATTTTATAACACCCTAACCATTCCCGTTGACCAAAAATATCATTCATGAATATGGACTGACCACGGAGACTAACACATATCCTTTCAATAGATTTTGTTCTCACTCGCCCACACCCTGAAAAACTCCCTAAGAGGTCATCTATTTTTAAATTGCTTTAAGTTAAGCACACTTAAGTTTAGAGTTCTAAGTAATGGGCTCACAAAAGGAAGATGAATATTGTTAGTAGAAGAAGTACTATCAAATCCTTTTAACCTCTTTTTAATATCACCAATTTCATGAGATAAAACACCCTATGTTTCGCATAGCATGTTGGGTTTTATGGTACTTTTGTAACCTAAACCTTGACATGGTGTGAGTTATGGAGCTGATGAGGTGCTTAGTGTGAAGATTCTGCAGTAGTGGATAGATGCTCATTAACAAAGAACTGAAAATAGATCGCCTGTCCCAAATCAAACAACTACAATTAGCAACTAAAGCAAAAATCTGATAGAGTGGTATGCCTGATAGAGCCGGGATTGGTGTGTTTCGAGACTTTAAAGGACAAGTTCAAGGTTGTAAATCAAACAATTAAAATTAGCAACTAAAGCAAAAATCTGATTTTGAAACTTGTGAGCACCTTTTTCTTAATTGTTGATTTGCGAGAGCTGTTTGGGAGGCCATTGAGAATGTTTTTTCTCTTTGTTTGGACAAAAGTAGCATCATTGCGATTTTTCTTTCTTCTCTCAATGTTCAGCTGAGTATGCAACTGCTGTCTTTGCTTAAAGCAGTTGTGATTTTAGCTTTTTAGGTAATATGGTATGTGAGAAATCAATTCCTTTTTGAAGGGCTCACTCCAAACATTCACTTTTTATTATGGATTATTTGGAGGTGTATTAAAGAGGTAGTTTTTTTAAGGAGGGACATGCTTCTAATTCTATGGAAGAATTACAAATTTGCAAGCGTTTGTGTATCCACTTGTGCTCCAAACCGGTTCCAAAAATTATAGAGGTTAATTGGTTAACTCTAGTGTTTGGATGGTTGAAACTTAATACAGACGGGTTTGCTCTTGGTACGCCTGATAGAGCGGGGATTGGTGTGTTTCGAGACTTTAAAGGACAGGTTCAATGCTGTTTTGCGATTCCTCTCTTGAATGCTTTTGCTTATAAGGCGGAATTGCCTACTGTTATACATGGGATTGAGATGGCTAAAGCTCGTGGATGGCTAAGATTATGGTTATAATCAGACTCTACATATGTTGTGTCTATTTTGCAGCATAGGACTTTCGATATCCCTTGGAAGTGGAGAGCTAAATGGATGCAGTGTTTGTCTTCACTTCAAAATATGCAACTCATGGTCACTCACATTTATTGTGAAGGAAATGGAGTGGCGGATTGTCTTGCTTCTCATGCCTTATCTATTTATACACCTTGTTGGTGGGACTCTCCACCTGATTTTTCTATTTCTTTTGTTACCCATGATGGAATGGGATTCCCTAGTTATCGGTTTTGTGATTAGTTGGCTTTTTGTCTTTGGAAACACATTGCTGATCTTTGTATTGAAATCTAATTTTGGTTTTAATTTAATAAGGTTAAGAATAGTGTATGATTTTGCTATTAGGAGAGTGTCAGTCTAATTGAGATATTCCGGTACATCTCTGATGTTGTTTTCTCCAATTTATATAAAAAATGAAAAATTATCTATTTTACCATCGAGAATTATTAACTTTCAATTCTATCTAATTCTTTAAAAACTTTTAGTCAAGTATTTTTCAAAATTGAATACAATTAAGAGTTGACCAATTTTCGATAATAACATAGACAACTTTGTCAAAAAACGAATAAAAAATAAGATACTAAATTATTTAACAAAATAAAAATTTCAGAAGATAATTAAATAGTTAATTTTGTTAGTATGGTCAAATATAAAATGTTAATATTAATTAGATTAAAATTCAGAAATTAAATAGTAATTTATATTTTAAAAAAAGAATTGTAATTGTTTCCTGTTTTAGTGACATCCTTTTGACTTATTTGTAAAAATATTATTTTGTAGTCACATGATTTTCTAGTGTGTCAACTTGTGTCTTGTCCACTAGTTACATTATTATTAAAAAAAAAAGATAGTTATTTTAATTTTATTTTTCTTTTTTTCCCTTTTAAAAGTCGCCTTAACATTCATTTTAATAAGAATATGATAGCTCTAACTTTTGTGGAAAATGGATGGGTTGGCCCCAATCCCCACATATTTCTCCCCTCTTGGGTTGCTTGCCTTTGGCCATTTCAGTTTCTTTTGTTGCTTTGTGGTTGAATTGAAATTAGATAGTCTATAATTCTGATTTAAATTATAAAAAAATTATAAATTTATAACTTTAAATTTGAATACGTAAATTTTCTATATTTTTTTTTACAGATTTAACGAAATGATTAGAATTTTCATTTTCAATCCATCAACAATAATGATATGACAAAATAAAATAAACTACATCAGCATTGATAATTATTCTTTTGATAAATTACTCTAATTTATTAAATAATAAAAATTTATATTTTTAATTGTTAAAATTTAAAATTCATGATAAATTTATAATTTTATAAAAAATTAATAATTTTTTCTTATAATTAATCCTCATAAAAATATTCAAATTTTAAAGGACTTATCCACGTCACTCCTCGTTCTTTTTCAATTAATCATGTGAAACCCTAGTTTAGCTTAGGTTTTTATTTTCTACTTTAATTTTTTTTTGAGAAATATTTTCTACTTTATTTTTGGTCAAAGGTGACTGCAAAGTAAACTATTCTATGAATCTTTTAAAGATGAGATTTGATAAAGAATACAACCAGTTGGGA